>ML343459.1:0-50397 GCA_005239505.1 Nicotiana paniculata
AAATATTCAAGTTACATTTTTTTGCATTTTATGGCAGTTAAACTGGGATTCCGCCAATCTTGCGTGTATTATCGCCTTCCATGGTCCATGCCAGACGCCTAGGTACGGAATCGGTACCGGATTGCATGATATTTGTTCGGGACATCAAATACGACCTTAGGATCCATAACCAACACTTAGAAATGATCAAGTTACATGTTTTGGCATTTTATGGCAATGAAACTGGAATTCTGCTAGTCGTGGTTGTATTATCGCCTTCCATTGTCCAGGCTGGATGCCTTGGTATGGAGCCGGTACTGGATTGCATGATATTTTACCGGGACATCAAATACGACCCCTGGAACCATAACCAATGCTTCAAAATGATCAAGTTAAATTTTTTGGCATTTTATGGAAATTAAACTGGAATTCCGCTAGTAGTTCTTGTATTATCGCCTGCCATGGTCCAAGCTGGACGCCTTGGTATGAAGCCGGTACCGGATCGCATGATATTTGTCCGGGACCTCAAATATGACCCAAGGAACCATAGCCAATGTTTCGAAATGATCAAGTTACATTTTTTGGCATTTTATGCTAATTAAACTGGGATTCCGCCAGTCGTGTCTGTATTATCGCCTGCCATGGTCCAGGCCGGACGGCTAGGTACGGAGCCGATACCGGATCGCATGATATTTGTACAGGACATCAAATACGACCTTAGGAACCATAATTATTGCTTCGAAACGATCAAGTTACATTTTTTGGCATCTTATGAAAATGAACTTGAATCGGCCAGTCGTGCCTATATTATCGCCTGCCATGGTCCAAACCAAACGCCTTGGTACGGAGCCGATACCAGATTGCATGATATTTTTCCGGGACATCAAATACGAACCAAGGAACCATAACCAACGCTACGAAATTATCAAGTTACATTTTTTAGCATTTTGTGGAAATTAAACTGGTATTCCGCCAGTCGTGTCTGTATTATCGCCTGCCATGGTCCAGGCCGGATGGCTTCATACGGAGCCGGTACTAGATCGCATGATATTTGTCCGGGACAGCAAATATGACCCTAGGAACCACAACTAACGCTTCAAAATAATCAAGTTACATTTTTTGGCATTCTATGGCAATTAAATTGGAATTCCGCCAGTCGTGCTTATATTATTGTCTGCCATGGTTCAGGCCGGACGCCTTGGTACGGAGCCCTTACCGGATCGCATGATATTTGTCCGGGACATCAAATACGACCCAAGGAACCATAACCAACGCTTCGAAATGATCAAGTTACATATTTTGGCATTTTATGGCAATTAAACTGGGATTCCGCAAGTCTTGCCTGTATTATCGCCTTCCATGGTCCAGGTTGGACGTCTTGGTACGGAGCCGGTACCAGATCGCATAATATTTGTCCGAGACATCACATACGACCCAAAGAACCATAACCAACATTTCGAAATGATCAAGTTACATTTTTTGGCATTCTATGGCAATTAAAATGGAATTCCGCTAGTCGTGCCTGTATTATCGCCGCCATAGTCCAGGTTGGATGCCTTGGCACGGAGCCGGTTCCGAATCTCATGATATTTGTCCGGGATAGAAAATACGACCCAAGGAACCATAACCAATGCTTCGAAATCAAGTTACATTTTTTGGCATTTTATGGAAATAAAATTGGAATTCCTCCAGTCATGCCTGTATTATCGCCTGCCATGATCTAGGCCGGACGCCTTGGTACGGAGCCGGTACTGGATCACATGATATTTGTCCCGGACAGCAAATACGACCCAAGGAACCATAACCAAGGCTTCGAAATGATCAAGTTACATTTTTTGGCATTTTATGGCAATTAAATTGGAATTCCGCCAGTCGTGCCTGTATTATCGCCTGCCAAGGTCCAGGCCGGATACCTTGGTATGGAGCCGGTACCGGATCGCATGATATTTTTTCGAGACATCAAATACGACCTTTGGAACCATAACAACCGCTTCGAAATGATCAAGTTACATTTTTCGGCATTTTATGACAGTGAAACTGGAATTTCGCTAGTCGTGCCTGTATTATCGCCTGCCATAGTCCAGGACGAAGACTTGGTATGGACCCGGTACCAGATAGAATGATATTTTTCCAAGATATCAAATACGATCCAAGGAACCATAACCAACACTTCGAAATGATTAAGTTACATTTTTTGGCATTTTATGGCAAGTAAACTGGAATTGTCGTGCCTGTATTATCGCCTGCCATGGTCCAGGCCAGACGCCTTGGTATTGAGCCGGTACCCGGTCGCATGATATTTCTCCGGGACATCAAATACGACCCAAGGAACCATAACCAACGCTTCGAAATGATCAAGTTACATTATTTAGCATTTTGTGGCAATTAAACTAGAATTCTGCCAGTCGTGCCAGTATTATCGCCTGCCATGGTCCAGGCCTGGCGGCTTGGTACGGTGTTGGTATCAGATCGCATGATATTTTTCCGGGACAGCAAATACGACCCAAGGAACCATAACGAACGCTTCGAAATAATCAAGTTACATTTTTTGGCATTCTATGGAAATTAAACTGGAATTCCGCAAGTCGTGCCGATATTATTGTCTGCTATGGTTCATGCCGGACGCCTTGGTACGGAGCCAGTACTGGATCACATTATATTTTTCCAGGACATCCAATACGACCCAAGGAACCATAACCAACGCTTCAAAATTATCAAGTTACATTTTTGGCATTATATGGAAATTAAACTGGAATTCCGCCAGTCGTGCCTGTATTATCGCCTCCATGGTCCAGGCCAGACGCCTTGGTACGGAGCCGGTACTGGATCGCATGATATTTGTTTGGGAAGTCAAATACGACCCAAGAAACCATAACCAGCGCTTCGAAATGATCAAGTTACATTTTGTGGCATTTTATGGCAATTAAACTGGAATTCCGCTAGTCGTGCCTGTATTATCGCCTGCCATGGTCTAGGCCAGACGCCTTGGTACAGAGCCGTTATCGGATTGCATGATATTTGTAAGGGACATCAAATACGACCCAAGGAACCATAACCAATGCTTCGAAATAATGAAGTTACATTTTTTATCATTTTATGGAAATTAAACATGATTTCCGCCAATCGTGCTTGTATTATCGCCTGCCATGGTCCAGGCCGGACGCCTTTGTACGGAGCCGATACCGGATCGCATGATATTTGTCCGGGAAATCAAATACGACCTTAGGAACCATACCAATGCTTCGAAATGATCAAGTTACATTTTTTGGCATTTTATGGAAATTAAATAGGAATTCCGCCAGTCGTGCATGTATTATCGCCTGCGATGTTCTAGGCCGGATGCCTTGGTGCAGAGTCGGTACCGAATCACATGATATTTCTTCACTGACATCAAATACGACCCAAGAAACCGTAACCAACGATTCGAAATGATAAAGTTACATTTTTTGGCATTTTATGACAATGAAACTGGAATTACGCTAGTCGTGCCTATATAATCGTCTGCCATGGTCCAGGCCGGACGCCTTGGTACGGAGCCGGTATCGGGTCGCATGATATTTGTCTAGGACATCAAATACAACCCAAGGAACCATAACCAACGCTTCTAAATAATCAAGTTAATTTCGTGGCATTTTGTGGCAATTAAACTGGAATTCCGCCAATCGTGCATGTATTATTGCCTGCCATGGTCCAGGCCGGACGCCTTGGTACGGATCCGGTACCCGATCATATGATATTTCTATGGGACATCAAATGCGACCCAAGGAACCATAACCAACGCTTTGAAATGATCAAGTTACATTTTTTGGATTTTTATGGAAATTAAACTAGAATTCCGCCAATCGTTCCTGTATTAACGTCTGCCATGGTCCAGGCCAGACGCCTTGGTACGAGGCCGGTACCGGATCGCATGATATTTGTCTGGGACATCAAATACGACCTTAGGAACAATAACCAATGCTTTGAAATGATCAAGTTACGTTTTTGATATTTTATGGCAATGAAATTGGAATTCCGCCAGTCGTGCCTGTATTATCGCCTGCCATGGTCCAGGCCGGACGCCTTGGTACTGAGCCAGTACCCGATCACATGATATTTCTTCGCTGACATCAAATACGACCCAAGGAACCATAACCAACGATTTGAAATGATCAAGTTACATTTTTGGCATTTTATGGCAATTAAATTGTAATTCCGCCAGTCGTGCCTGTATTATCGCCTGCCATGGTCCAGGCCGGACGCGTTGGTATGGAGCCGATACCAGATCGTATGATATTTCTCCGGGACATCAAATACGATCTTATGAACCATAACCAACGCTTCGAAATGATCAAGTTACATTTTTTGGAATTTTATGGAATTAAACTAGAATTCCGCCAATCGTTCCTCTATTAACGCCTGCCATGGTCCAGGCCAGACGCCTTGGTACGGAGCCGGTACCGGATCGCATGATATTTGTCTGGGACATCAAATACGACCTTAGGAACAATAACCAATGCTTCGAAATGATCAAGTTACTTTTTTGATATTTTATGGCAATGAAATTGGAATTCCGCCAGTCGTGCCTGTATTATCGTCTGCCATGGTCCAGGCCGGACGCATTGGTACTGAGCCAGTACCCGATCACATGATATTTCTTCGCTAACATCAAATACGACCCAAGGAACCATAACCAACGCTTCTAAATGATCAAGTTACATTTTTTGGCATTTTATGGCAATTAAACTGGAATTTCGCCAAACGTGCCTGTATTATCACCTGCCATGGTCCAGGCCGGACGCATTGGTACGAAACCGGTACCGAATCGCATGATATTTGTCTGGGACATTAAATACGATGTTAGAACCATAACCAACGCTTCGAAATGATCAAGTTATATTTTTGGCATTTTATGGCAATTATACTGGAATTCCGCTAGTCGTGCATGTATTATCGCCTACCATGGTCCAGGCTGGACGTCTTGGTACGGATTCGATACCGGATCTCATGATATTTGTTCGAGACATCAAATATGACCCAAGGAACCATAACCAACGCTTCGAAATAATCAAGTTACATTTTTTTGAATTTTATGGCAATTATACTGGAATTCCGCCAGTCGTGCCTATATTATCGTCTGCCATGGTCCAGACCGGACGCCTTGGTATGGAGCCGGTACCGGATCCCATGATATTTTTCCAGGACAGCAAATACGACCCAAGGAACCATATCCAACACTTCGAAATGATCTAGTTACATTTTTTGGCATTTTATGACAATTAAACTGGTATTCTGCCAGTCGTGCCTGTATTATCGCCATTCATGGTCCAGCCCGGACGCCTTGGTATGGAGCCAGTACCGGATCGCATGATATTTTTCCGAGACATCAAATACGACCTAAGAAACCATAATTAACGCTTCAAAATAATCAATTTACATTTTTTGGCATTTTAGCGCAATTAATCTGGAATTCCGCCAGTCAAGCGTGTATTATCGCCTGCCATGGTCCTGACCGGACTCCTTGGTATGGAGCCAGTACCGGATCACATGATATTTTTCCGGGACATCAAATACGACCCAAGGAACCACAACCAACGCATTGAAATGATCAAGTTATACTTTTTGGCATTTTATGGCAATAAAACTGGAATTCCGCCAGTCGTGCCAGTATTATCCCCTGCCATTGTCCAGGCCGGACTCCTTGGTACGGATCCGATACCGGATAGCTTGATATTTGTCTGGGAAATCAAATACGACCTAAGGAACCATAACACACGCTTTGAAATGATCAAGTTACATTTTTTGGCATTTTATGTCAATTAAACTGGAATTCTGCCAGTCGTGCCTGTATTAGCGCCTACCATGGTCCAGGCTGGACGCCTTGGTACGGAGCCGGTACCGGATTGCAAGATATTTGTCAGGGACAGTAAATACTACCCAAGGAACCATAACCAACACTTCGAAATTATCAAGTTACATTTTTTGGCATTTTATGGCAATTAAACTGGAATTCCGTCAGTTGTGTATGTATTATTGCCTGCCATGGTCCAGGCCGGACGCCTTGGTACGGAGCCGGTACCCGATCATATGATATTTTTCCGGGACATAAAATACGACCCAAGTAACCATAACCAACGCTTTGAAATGATCAAGTTACATGTTTTGGCATTTCATGTCAATTAAACTGGAATTCCACCAGTCGTGCTTGTATTATCGCCTGCCATGGTCCAGACCGGACGCCTTGGTACGGAGCTAGTACCGGATCGCATGATATTTGTCCGGGACACCAAATACGACCCAAGGAACCACAACCAATGCTTTGAAATGATCAAGTTACATTTTTTGGCATTTTATGGCAATTAAAC
This sequence comes from Nicotiana paniculata, assembly GCA_005239505.1. NCBI lineage: Eukaryota > Viridiplantae > Streptophyta > Magnoliopsida > Solanales > Solanaceae > Nicotiana > Nicotiana paniculata. The sequence continues at coordinate 6,324 of ML343459.1, forward strand.
TGGAATTCCGCTAGTCGTGCCTGTATTATCCCCTGCCATGGTCCAGTCCGGACGCCTTAATACGAAGCCGGTACCGGATAGCATGATATTTGTCTGGGATATCAAATACAACCCAAATAACCATAACACATGCTTCGAAATGATCGAGTTACATTTTTTGGCAATTTATGGCAATTAAATTGGAATTCCGCCAGTCGTGCATGTATTATCGCCATTCATGGTCCAGGCCGGACGCCTTGGTACGGAGCCAGTACCGGATGGCATGATATTTCTCCGGGACATCAAATACGACCCAAGGAACCACAACCAATGCTTCAAAATGATCAAGTTACATTTCTTGGCCTTTTACGGCAATTAAACTGGAATTTTGCCAGTCGTGCCTATATTATTGCCTGTCATGGTCCAGGCCAGACGCCTTTGTAAGGAGCCGGTACCAGATTGCATGATATTATTATGGGACAGAAAATACGACCCAAGGAACCATAACCAACACTTCGAAATGATCAAGTTACAAATTTTGGCATTTTATGAGAATTAAACTGGTATTCTGTCAGTCGTGCCTGTATTGTCGCCATCCATGGTCCAGGCCGGATGCCTTGGTATGGAGCCGGTACCGGATCGCATGATATTTGTCCAGGACATCAAATACGACCCGAGGAACCATAACCAACGCTTCAAAATGATCAAGTTACATTTTTTGGCATTTTATGGCAATTAAATTGGAATTCCTTGAGTCGTGCCTGTATTATCGCCATCCGTAGTCCAGGCCGGACGCCTTGGTATGGAGCCGTTACCGGATCGCAAAATATATGTCCGGGACATCAAATACGACCTTAGGAACCATAACCAACGCTTCGAATTGATCAAGTTACATTTTTTGGCATTTTATGGCAATTAAACTGGAATTCCGCCAGTCGTGCCTGTATTATCGCATGCCATGGTCCTGACCGGACGCCTTGGTATGGAGCCGGTACCGGATGACATGATATTTTTCTGGGACATTAAATATGACCCAAGGAACCATAACCAACGCTTCGAAATGATCAAGTCACATTTTTGGCATTTTATGGTATTTAAATTGGAATTACTTGAGTCGTGCCTGTATTATCGCCATCCATGGTCCATGGCGGACGCCTTGGTATGGAGCCGTTACCGGATCGCATAATATATGTTCGGGACATCAAATATGACCTTAGGAACCATAACCAATGCTTCGAAATGATCAAGTTACATTTTTTGGCATTTTATGGCAATTAAACTGGAATTCCGCCAGTCGTGCCTGTATTATCGCCTGCCATGGTCCAGGCCGGANATTTTATGTCAATTAAACTGGAATTCCGCCAGTCGTGCCTGTATTATCGCATGCCGTGGTCCTGACCGGATGCCTTGGTATGGAGCCGGTACCGGATAGCATGATATTTGTCCGTGACATCAAATACGACCTTAGGAACCATAACCAACTCTCCGAAATGATCAAGTTACATTTTTTGGCATTTTATGGCAATTAAACTGGAATTCCGCCAACCGTGCATGTATTATCGCCTGCCATGGTCCAGGCTGGACACCTTGGTACGGAGGTGGTACCGGATCGCATGATATTTGTCCGGGACATCACAAATGACCCAAGGAACCATAACCAACGCTTCTAAATGATCAACTTACATTTTTTTGAATTTTATGGCAATTAAACTGGAATTCCGCCAGTCGTGCCTATATTATTGTCTGCCATGGTACCAGACGCCTTTGTACGGAGCCAGTACTGGATCGCATGATATTTGTCCGGGACATCAAATACGACCTTAGGAACCATAACCAACTCTTCGAAATGATCAACTTACATTTTTTTGAATTTTATGGCAATTAAACTGGAATTCCGCCAGTCGTGCCTATATTATTGTCTGCCATGGTACCAGACGCCTTTGTACGGAGCCAGTACTGGATCGCATGATATTTGTCCGGGACAACAAATACGACCCAACGAACCATAACCAACACTTCGAAATAATCAATTTACATTTTTTGGCATTTTATGGCAATTAAACTGGAATTCCGCTAGTCGTGCCTCTATTATCGTCTTCCACGGTCCAGGCCAGACGCCTTGCACGGAGCCGGTACTGGATTGCATGATATTTGTCCGGGACATCAAATACGACCTTAGGAACCATAACCAATGCTTCGAAATGATTAAGCTACATTTTTATGTATTTTATGGCAATAAAACTGGAATTCTGCCACTCGTACCTGTATTATCGCCTGTCATGGTCCAGGACGGACGCCGTGGTACAGAGCCAATATCCGATCGCATGATATTTCCCCGGGACATCAAATACGACCCAAGGAACCATAACCAATGCTTCGAAATGATCAAGTTATATTTTTTGGCATTTTATGACAATTAAACTGGATTTCCGCCAACCGTGTCTGTATTATCGCCTGCCATGGTCCAGGCCGGACGCATTAGGGAGCCGGTATCGAATTGCATTATATTTGTCCGGGACATCAAATACGACCCAAGGAACCATAACCAATGCTTCGAAATGATCAAGTTATATTTTTTGGCATTTTATGACAATTAAACTGGATTTCCGCCAACCGTGTCTGTATTATCGCCTGCCATGGTCCAGGCCGGACGCATTAGGGAGCCGGTATCGAATTGCATTATATTTGTCCGGGACATCAAATACGACCAAACGAACCATAACCAATGCTTCGAAATGATCAAGTTACATTTTCTGGCATTTTATGGCAATTAAACTGGAATTTCGCCAGTCGTGCATGTATTATCGCATGCCATGGTCCAGGCTGCACGCCTTGGTACAGAGCCGGAACTGGATCGCATGATATTTGTTCGGGACATCAAATATGACCCAAGGAACCATAAACAACGCTTCAAAATGATCAAGTTACATTTTTTGGCATTTTATGGCAATTAAACTTTAATTCCGCCAGTCGTGCATGTATTATCCCCTACCATGGTCCAGGCCGGGCGCCTTTGTACAGAGCCGGTACCGGATAGCATGATATTTTTTCGGGGCATCAAATACGACCCAAGGAACCATAACACACGCTTCGAAATGATCAAGTGAAATGTTTTGGCAATTTATGTCAATTAAACTGGAATTCCGCCAGTCGTGCATATATTATCGCCTGCAATGGTCCAAGCCGGACGCCTTGGTACGGAGCCGGTATCGGATCACATGATATTTCTTCGGGACATCAAATACGACCCAAGGAACCATTACCAACACTTCAAAATTATCAAGTTACATTTCTTGGCCTTTTATGGCAATTAAACTGGAATTCTGCCAATTGTGCATGTATTATCGCCTGCCATGGTTTAGGCCAGACGCCTTTGTATGGAGCCGGTACCGGATCGCATGATATTTTTCCGGGACAGAAAATACGACCCAAGGAACCATAACCAACGCTTCGAAATGATCAACTTACATTTTTTGGTATTTTATGGCAATTAAACGGGAATTTCGCGAGTCGTGCCTGTATTATTGCCTGTCATGGTTCAAGCCGGACGCCTTGGTATGGAGCCGGTAGCGGATCGCATGATGTTTTTCCGGGACAGCAAATACGACCCAAGGAACCATAACTAACGCTTCGAAATGATCAAGTTACATTTTTTGGCATTTTATGGAAATTAAATTGGAATTCCTTGAGTCATACCTGTATGATCGCCTGCCATGGTCCAGGCCAGACGCCTTGGTACGGAGCCGGTACCGGATTTGCATGATATTTGTACGAGATATCAAATACGACCTTAGGAACCATAAACAACGCTTCAAAATGATCAAGTTACATTTTTTGGTATTTTATGGCAATAAAACTGGAAGTCCGCCAGTCGTGCCTGTATTTCCGCCTGCCATGGTCCAGGCCGGATGCCTTGGTACTGAGCCGGTACCCGATTGCATGATATTTCTCTGGGACATCAAATACGACCCAAGGAACCATAACCAACGTTTCGAAATGATCAAGTTATATGTTTTGGCATTTTATGGAAATTAAACTGGAATTCCGCCAGTCGTGCCTGTATTATCCCCTACCATGGTCAAGGCCGGACCCCTTGGTACTGAGCCGGTACCGGATAGCATGATATTTTTCCGGGACATCAAATACGACCCAAGGAACCATAACCAACGTTTCGAAATGATCAAGTTATATGTTTTGGCATTTTATGGAAATTAAACTGGAATTCCGCCAGTCGTGCCTGTATTATCCCCTACCATGGTCAAGGCCGGACCCCTTGGTACTGAGCCGGTACCGGATAGCATGATATTTTTCCGGGACATCAAATACGACCCAAGGAACCATAACACACGCTTCGAAATGATCAAGTTACATTTTTTGGATATTTATGGCAATTAAACTGGAATTCCGCCAGTCATGCGTGTATTATTGCCTGCCAAGGTCCAGGCCGGACGCCTTGGTATGGAGCTGGTACTGGATCGCATGATATTTCTCCGGGATATAAAATACGACCCAAGGAACCATAACCAACGTTTCAAAATGATCAAGTTACATTTCTTGGCCTTTTATGGAAATTAAACTGAAATTCTGCCAGTGGTGCCTGTATTATCGCCTGCCATGGTCCAGGCCAGACGCCTTTTTACGGAGCCGGTACCGGATCGCATGACATTTTTCCGGGACATAAAATACGACCCAAGGAACCATAACCAACGCTTCCAAATGATCAAGTTACATTTTTTGGTATCTTATGGCAATTAAACAGGAATTTCGCAAGTCGTGCCTGTATTATTGCCTGCCATGGTTCAGGCCGGACGCCTTGGTATGGAGCCAGTAGCGGATCACATGATGTTTTTCCGGGACAGAAAATACGACCCAATGAACCATAACTTATGCTTCCAAATGATCAAGTTACATTTCTTGGCATTTTATTGAAATTAAATTGGAATTCCTTGAGTCGTGCCTGTATTATCGCCTGCCATGGTCCAGGCCAGACGCCTTGGTATGGAGCCGGTACCAGATCGTATGATATTTGTCCGGGACATCAAATACGACCTTAGGAACTACAACCTATGCTTCAAAATGATCAAGTTAAATTTTTTGGTATTTTATGGCAATAAAACTGGAATTCCGCCAGTCGTGCCTGTATTATCACCTGCCATGGTCCAGGCCGGACGCCTTGGTACGGAGCCGGTACCGGATCGCATGATATTTCTCCGACACATCAAATACGACCCAAGGAACCATAACCAACACTTCAAAATGATCAAGTTACATTTCCTGGCATTTTATGGCAATTAAACTGGAATTCCGCCAGTCGTGCCTCTATTATCCCTTGCCATGCTCCAGGCCGGACGCCTTACTACTGAGCCGGTACTGGATAGCATGATATTTGTCCACGACATAAAATACGATCCATGGAACCATAACCAATGCTTCGAAATGATCAAGTTACATTTTTTGGCAGTTTATGGAAATTAAACCGGAATTCCGCTAGTCGTGCATGTATTCTCGCCTGCCATGGTCCAGGCCGGAAACCTTGGAACGGAGCCGGTACCGGATCGCATGATATTTGTCCAGGACATCAAATACGACCTTAGGAACCATAACCAACACTTCGAAATGATCAAGTTACTTTTTCGGCATTTTATGACAATGAAACTGGAATTTCTCTAGTCGTGCCTGTATTATCGCCTGCCATAGCTCAGGCCGGACGCCTTGGTATGGAGCCGGTACCAGATAGCATGATATTTGTCTAGGACATCAAATAAGACCAAAGGAACCATAACCAACGCTTCGAAATGATCAAGTTACATTTTTATGCATTTTATGGCAATTAAACTGGAATTCCGCCAGTCGTGCCCGTATTATCGCCTACCATGGTCCAGGCCGGACGCCTTGGTACTGAGCCGGTACCCGATCGCATGATATTTCTCCGGGACATCAAATACTACCCAAGGAACCATAAGCAATGCTTCGAAATGATCAAGTTACATTTTTTAGCATTTTATGCCAATTAAACAGGAGTTCAGCTAGTCGTGCCGGTATTATCGCCTGCCATGGTCTAGGCCGGACGCCTTGGTATGGAGCCGGAATAAGATTGCATGATATTCGTATGGGACATCAAATACGACCCAAGGAACCATAACAAACGCTTCGAAATGATCAAGATTCATTTTTTGGCATTTTATGGCAATTAAACTGGAATTCCGCCAATCGTGCATGTATTATCGCATGCCATGGTCCAGGCCGAATGCCTTGGTATGGAGCCGGTACCCAATCATATGATATTTCTCCGGGATATCAAATACGACCCAAGGTACCATAACCAACGCTTAGAAATGATCAAGTTAAATTTTTTGGCATTTTATGGAAATTAAACTAGAATTCTGCTAGTCGTGCCTGTATTATCGCATGCCATGGTCCAGGCCGGACGCATTGGTACGGAGCTGGTACCGGATTGCATGATATTTTTAAGGGACATCAAATACGACCCAAGGAACCATTACCAATGCTTCTAAATGATTAAGTTTCATTTTGTGGACTTTTATAGTAATTAAACTGAAATTTCGCCAGTCGTGACTGTATTATGCCTGCCATGGTCCGGGCTGGACGTCTTGGTATGAAGCCGGTACCGGATCGCATGATATTTGTCCGAGACATCAAATACGACCCAAGGAACCATAACCAGTGCTTCGAAATCATCAATTTACATTTTTTTGCATTTTATGCCAATTAAACTAGAATTCCGCCAGCCGTGCCTGTATTATCGCCTTCCATGGTCCAGGACGGACTCCTTGGTACGGAGCCGGTACCGGATCACATGATATTTGTAAAGTACATCAAATACGACCCAAGGAACCACAACCAACGCTTTGAAATGATCAAGTTACATTTTTTGGCATTTTATAGTAATTAAACTGAAATTCCGCCAGTCGTGCCTGTATTATCGCCTACCATGGTCCAGGCCGGATACCTTGGTACGGAACTGGTACCGGATAGCATGATATTTTTTCGGGACATTAAATATTACCCAAGGAACCATAACACACGCTTCGAAGTGATTAAGTTACATTTTTGGCATTTTATGGCAATTAAACTGGAATTCCGCCAGTTGTGCATGTATTATCTCCTACCATGGTCCAGGTCGGATGCCTTGGTACGTAGCCGGTACGGTAATGCATGATATTTTTCCAGGACATCAAATACGACCCAAGAAACCATAACCAACGCTTATAAATGATCAAGTTACATTTTTGGCATTTTATGGCAATTAAACTGGAATTCCGCCAGTTGTGCATGTATTATCTCCTACCATGGTCCAGGTCGGATGCCTTGGTACGTAGCCGGTACGGTAATGCATGATATTTTTCCAGGACATCAAATACGACCCAAGAAACCATAACCAACGCTTATAAATGATCAAGTTACATTTTTGGCATTTTATGGCAATTAAACTGGAATTCCGCCAGTTGTGCATGTATTATCTCCTACCATGGTCCAGGTCGGATGCCTTGGTACGGAGCCGGTACGGTAATGCATGATATTTTTCCAGGACATCAAATACGACCCAAGAAACCATAACCAACGCTTATAAATGATCAAGTTACATTTTTGGCATTTTATGGCAATTAAACTGGAATTCCGCCAGTCGAGCCTGTATTATCGCCTGCCATGGTCCAGGCTGATGCCTTGGTACGGAAACGGTACCGGATCGCATGATATATGTCTAGGACAGAAAATACGACCCAAGGAACCATAACCAATGCTTCGAAATGATCAAATTATATTTTTTGGCATTTTATGGTAATTAAACTGGAATTCCGTCAGTCGTGCCTGTATAATTGCCTACCATGATTCACGCCAGACGCCTTGGTACGCTGCCGGTACCGGATCTCATGATATTTTTCCGGTACATCAAATACGACCCAAGGAACCATAACCAGCGCTTCGAAATGATTAAGTTTCATTTTTTGGCATTTTATAGTAATTAAACAAAAATTCCGCCAGTCGTGCCTGTATTATTGCCTGCCATGGTCTAGGCTGGACGTCTTGATATGGAGCCGGTACCGAATTGCATGATATTTTTCTGAGACATCAAATATGACCCAAGGAACCATAACCAGTACTTCGAAATGATCAAGTTTATTTTTTTGGCATTTTATGGCAATTAAACTAGAATTCCGCCAGTCGTGCATGTCTTATCGCTTGTTGTGGTCCAGGCCAGACTCCTTGGTATAGAGCCGATACCGGATCACATGATATTTGTATGGGACATCAAATAGGACCCAAGGATCAAAAACCAACGCTTCGAAATGCTCAAGTTACATTTTTTGGCATTTTATGGCAATTAAATTGGAATTCCGCCAGTCATGCCTGTATTATATCCTGCCATTGTCCAAGCCGGATACCTTGGTATGGAGACAGTACCGGATCGCATAATATTTGTCCGGGACATAAAATACGACCCAAGGAACCATAACCAATGCTTCGAAATGATCAAGTTACATTTTTCGAAATTTTATGACAATGAAACTGGAATTTCGCTAGTCGTGCTTGTATTATCGCCTGCCATAATCCAGGTCGGACACCTTGGTATGGAGCCGATACCAGATAGCATGATACTTGTCCAAGACATCAAATACGACCGAAGGAAACACAACCAACGCTTAGAAATGATCAAGTTAAATTTTTTGGCATTTTATAGCAATTAAACTGGAATTCCGCTAGTCGTGCCTGTATTATCGCCTGCCATGGTTTAGGCCGGATGCATTGGTACTGAGTCAATACCCGATCGCATGATATTTCTCCGGGACATCAAATACGACCCAAGGAACCATAACCAACCCTTCGAAATGATCAAGTTACATTTTTTAGCATTTTGTGGCAATTAAACTGGAGTTCTGCCAGTCGTGCCTGTATTATCCCCTCCCATGGTCCAGGCCGGACGGCTTGGTACGGTGCCGGTACCGGAGCACATGATATTTGTCCGGGATAACAAATACGACCCAAGGAACCATAACCAACGCTTCAAAATGATCAAGTTACATTTTTTGGCATTCTATGGCAATTAAATTGGAATTTCGCCAGTCGTGGCTATATTATTGTCTGCCATAGTTCACGCCGGACGCCTTGGTACGAAGCCGGTACCGGATCACATTGTATTTTTTCGGTACATCAAATACGACCCAAGGAACCATAACCAACACTTCAAAATGATCAAGTTACATTTTTTGGCATTTTATGGTAATTAAACTGGAATTTAGCCAATCGTGCCTATATTATTAACTACCATGGTTCAGGACAAACGCCTTGGTACGGAGCCAGTACCGGATCTCATGATATTTTTTTGGGACATCAAATACGACCCAAGGAACCATTACCAACGCTTCGAAATGATCAAGTTTCATTTTTTGGCATTCCATAGTAATTAAACCGAAATTACGCCAGTCTGGCCTGTATTATCGTCTGCCATGGTCCAAGCTCGACCTCTTGGTATGGAGCCGGTACCGGATCGCATGATATTTGTCCGTGACATCAAATATGAACCAAGGAACCTTAACCATTGCTTCAAACTGATCAAGTTACATTTTTGGCATTTTATGGCAATTAAACTGGAATTTCGCCAGTCGTGCCTGTATTATCGCATGTATTCTTCCCTACCATGGTCCAGGCCAAACTCCTTGTTATGGAGCCAGTACCGGATCACATGATATTTGTACGGGACATCAAATACGACCCAAGGAACGACAACCAACACTTCGAAATGATCAAGTTACATTTTTTGGCATTTTGTGGCAATTAAACTGAAATTCCGCCAGTCGTGCCTGTATTATCGCCTGCCATGGTCCAGGCTGGACGTCTTGGTACGGAGACGGTACAGGATCACATGATATTTTTCCGATACATCAAATACGACCCAAGGAACCATAACCAACGCTTCAAAATTATCAAGTTACATTTTTTGGCATTTTATGGCAATTAAACTAGAATTCTGCCAGTCGTGCCTGTATTATCGCCTGCCATGGTCTAGGTCGGACGCCTTTGTACGGAGTCGATACAGGAATGCATGATATATGTCTGGTACATCAAATACGACCCAAGGAACCATAACTAACGCTTCGAAATGATCAAGTTACGTTTTTTGGCATTTTATGGCAATTAAACTGGAATCCTGCCAGTCGTGCCTGTATTATCGCCTGCCATGGTCCAGGCCGGACGCCTTAGTACGGAACCAGTACCGGATCACATGATATATGTTCGGGACAGCAAATACGACCCAAGGAACCATAACCGACGCTTCGAAATGATTAAGTTTCATTTTTTGGCATTTTATAATTAAATCGAAATTCCGCCAGCTGTGCCTGTACGCATGCCATGGTCCAGGCCGGACTCCTTGGTACGAAGCCGGTACCGGATTACATGATATTTGTACAGGACATCAAATAGGACCCAAGGAACAAAAACCAATGCTTCGAAATAATCAAGTTACATTTTTTGGAATTTTATGGAAATTAAATTTGAATTCCGCCAGTCATGCCTGTATTATCGCCTGCCATGGTCCAGGCCGGACTCCTTGGTACGGAGCTGGTACCGGATCACATGATATTTGTCTGGGACATCAAATAAGACCCAAGGAACAAAAACCAATACTTCAAAATTATCAAGTTACATTTTTTGGCATTTTATGGAAATTAAATTGGAACTCTGCCAGTCATGCCTGTATTATCGCCTGCCATGGTCCAGGCCGAATACCTTAGTATGGAGCCGGTATCGGATCGCATGATATTTGTCCTGGACAGAAAATACGACCCAAGTAACCATAACCAAGGCTTCGAAATGATCAAGTTACATTTTTTGGTATTTTATGGCAATTAAATTGGAATTTCGCCACTCATGCCTGTATTATCGCCTGCCATGGTCCAGGCCGGACTCCTTGGTACAAAGACGGTACCGGATCACATGATATTTGTCCTGGACATAAAATACGACCCAAGGAACCATAACCAAGGCTTCAAAATGATCAAGTTATATTTTTTTTCATTTTATGGCAATTAAATTGGAATTCCGCCAGTCGTGCCTGTATTATCGCCTGCCATGGTCCAGGCAAGATACCTTGGTACAGAGCCGGTGCCGGATCGCATGATATTTGTCCGAGATATCAAATACGACCGAAGGAACCAGCACTCGTGCTTCGAAATGATTAAGTTAAATTTTTTGGCATTTTATGGTAATTAAACTGGAATTCTGCCAGTCGTGCCTGTATTATCACCTGCCATGGTCCAGGCCGGACTCCTTGGTACAAAGACGGTACCGGATCACATGATATTTGTACGGGACATCAAATAGGACCCAAGGAACAAAAACCAACGCTTCGAAATAATCAAGTTACATTTTTTTGCATTTTATGGAAATTAAATTGGAATTTCGCCAGTCATGCCTGTATTATCGCCTGCCATGGTGCAAGCCGGACACCTTGGTACGGAGCAGGCACCGGATCGCATGATATTTGTCCAGAACAGAAAATACGACCCAAGCAACCATAACCAAGGCTTCGAAATGATCAAGTTACATTTCTTGGCATTTTATGGCAATTAAATTGGAATTCCGCCAGTCGTGCCTGTATTATCGCCTGCCATGGTCCAGGCCGGATGCGTTGGTCTGGAGCCGGTACCAGATCGCATGATATTTGTCTGGGAAATCAAATACGATCTTAGGAACCATAACCAATGCTTTGAAATGATCAAGTTACATTTTTTGGCATTTTATGACAATGAAACTTGAATTTCGCCGGTCGTGCTTGTATTATCGCCTGCCATGGTCCAGGCCTGACGCCTTGGTACGGAGCCGGTATCGGATAACATGATATTTTTCTGAGATATCAAATACGACCCAAGGAACGATAAACAACGCTTAGAAATGATAAAGTTACATTTTTTGGCATTTTATGGCAATTAAACTGGAATTCCGCCAATCGTGCCTGTATTATCGCCCGCCATGGTTCAAGCCAGATGCCTTGGTACGGAGCCGATTCCGTATAACTTGATATTTTTCCGGGACATCAAATACGACCCAAGGAACCATAACCAACGCCTTCGAAATATTCAAGTTTCATTTTTTGGAATATTTGTTCGGGACATCAAATACGACCCAAGGAACCATAACCAACGCCTTCGAAATATTCAAGTTTCATTTTTTGGAATATTTGTTCGGGACATCAAATACAACCTTAGGAACCATAACCAACGCCTTCGAAATATTCAAGTTTCATTTTTTGGAATATTTGTTCGGGACATCAAATACGATCCATGGAACCATAACCAATGCTTCAAAATGATCAAGTTACATTTTTTGGCAAATTATGGAAATTAAACCGGAATTCCGCTAGTCGTGCATGTATTATCGCCTGCCATGGTCCAGGCCGGAAACCTTGGAACGGAGCCGGTACCGGATCGCATGATATTTGTCCAGGACATCAAATACGACCAAAGGAACCATAACCAACGCTTCGAAATGATCAAGTTACATTTTTCGGCATTTTATGACAATGAAATTGGAATTTTTCTAGTCGTGCCTGTATTATCGCCTGCCATAGCTCAGGCCGGACGCCTTGGTATGGAGCCGGTACCAGATAGCATGATATTTGTCCAGGACATCAAATACGACCAAAGGAACCATAACCAACGCTTCGAAATGATCAAGTTACATTTATATGCATTTTATGGAAATTAAACTGGAATTCCGCCAGTCATGCCCATATTATCGCCTGCCATGGTCCAGGCCAGACGCCTTGGTATTGAGTCGGTACCCGATCACATGATATTTATCCGGGACATCAAATACTACCCAAGGAACCATAACCAACGCTTCGAAATGATCAAGTTACATTTTTTAGCATTTTATGGAAATTAAACTGGAATTCCGCTAGTCGTGCCGGTATTATAGCCTGCCATGGTCTAGGCCGGACGCCTTGGTACGGAGCCGGAATTGGATTGCATGATATTCGTACGGGACATCTAATACGACCCAAAGAACCATAACCAACGCTTCGAAATGATCAAGTTGCATTTTATGGCAATTAAACTGGAATTCCGCCAATCGTGCATGTATTATCGCCTGCCATGGTCCAGGCCGAACGTCTTGGTACGGAGCCGATACCCGATCATATGATATTTCTCAAGGATATCAAATACGACCCAAGGAACCATAATCAATGCTTAGAAATGATCAAGTTAAATTTTTTGGCATTTTATGGAAATTAAACTAGAATTCCGCTATTCGTGCCGGTATTATCTCCTGCCATGGTCCAGGCCGGACGCATTGGTACGGAGCTAGTATTGGATTGCATGATATTTTTAAGGGACATCAAATACGACCCAAGGAACCATAACCAATGCTTCTAAATGATTAAGTTTCATTTTGTGGACTTTTATAGTAATTAAACTGAAATTTCGCCAGTCGTGACTGTATTATGCCTGCCATGGTCTAGGCTGGACGTCTTGGTATGGAGCCGGTACCGAATCACATCATATTTGTCCGAGACATCAAATACGACCCAAGGAACAGTAACCAGTGCTTCGAATTGATCAAGTTACATTTTTTGGAATTTTATGTCAATTAAACTGGAATTCCGCCAGTCGTGCTTGTATTATCGCCTGCCATGGTCCAGGCCGGACTCCTTGGTATAGAGCCGGTACCAGATCACATGATATTCGTACAGGACATCAAATAGGACCCAAGGAACAACAACCAATGTTTCTAAATGATTACATATTTTGGCATTTTATGGAAATTAAATTGGAATTTCGCCAGTCATGCCTGTGTTATCGCCTACCATGGACCAAGCAGGACACCTTGGTACGGAGCCGGTACCGAATCACATGATATTTGTCCGAGACGCCAAATACTACCCAAGGAACAGTAACCAGTGCTTCAAAATGATCAAGTTACATTTTTAGGAATGTTATGGCAATTAAACTGGAATTCCGCCAGTCGTGCTTGTATTATCGCCTGCCATGGTCCAGGCCGGACTCCTTGGTACAGAGCCGGTACCGGATCGCATGATATTTTTCCCGGACAGAAAAAACAACCCAAGGAACCATAACCAAGGCTTCGAAATGATCAAGTTATATTTTTTGGCATTTATGGTAATTAAATTGGAATTCCGCCAGTCGTGCCTGTATTATCGCCTGCCAAGGTCCAGGCCAGATACCTTGGTACGGAGCGGGTACCGGATCGCATGATATTTGTTCGGGACATCAAAATACGACCTTAGGAAGCATAACCAATGCTTCGAAATGATCAAGTTACATTTTTTGGCATTTTATGACAATGAAACTGGAATTTCGCTATTCGTGCCTGTATTATCGCCTGCCATAGTCCAGGCCGGACGCCTTGGTACGGAGCCGGTACCAGATAGCAAGATACTTGTCCGGGACATCAAATACGACCAAAGGAACCATAACCAACGCTTCGTAATGATCAAGTTACATTTTTTTGGCATTTTATGGACATTAAACTGGAATTCCGCCAATCGTGCATGTATTATCGCCTGCCATGGTCCAGACCGGACGCCTTGGTACTGAGCCGGTACCCGATCACATGATATTTCTCCTGGACATCAAGTACGACCCAAGGAACCATAACCAACGCATCGAAATGATCAAGGTACATTTTTTTTAGCATTTTGTGGCAATTAAATTTGAATTCTGCCAGTCGTGCATGTATTATCGCCTGCCATGGTCCAGGCCGGACGGCTTGGTACGGTGCCGGTACCAGATCGCATGATATTTGTCCAGGACAGCAAATACGTCCCACGGAACCATGACCAACGCTTCGAAGTTATCAAGTTACATTTTTTGGCATTCTATGGAAATTAAACTGGAATTCCGCTAGTCGTGCCTATATTATTGTCTGCCATAGTTCAGGCCGGACACCTTGGTAAGGAGACGTACCGGATCGCATTATATTTTTCCGAGACATCAAATACGACCCAAGGAACCATAACCAACGCTTCAAAATGATCAAGTTACATTTTTTGGCATTTTATGGCAATTAAACTGGAATTCCGCCAGTCGTGCCTGTATTATCGCCTACCATGGTTCAGGCCAGACGCCTTGGTACGGAGACGGTACCGGATCTCATGATATTTTTTCGGGACATCAAATACGACCCAAGGAACCATAACCAAAGCTTCGAAATGATCAAGTTTCATTTTTTGGCAATTTTTAGTAATTAAACCAAAATTCCTCCAGTCGGTCCTGTATTATCGCCTCCCATGTTCCAGGCTGGACGTCTTGGTATGGAGCCGAAACTGGATCGCATGATATTTTTCCGAGACGTCAAATACGACCCAAGGAACCATAACCAGTGCTTCTAAATGATCAAGTTACATTTTTTTGCATTTTATTGCAATTAAACTGGAATTCCGCCAGTCGTGCCTGTATTATCGCCTGCCATGGTCCAGGCCGGACTCCTTGGTACGGAGTCGGTACCGGATCACATGATATTTGTACGGGACATCAAATACGACCCAAGGAACAACAACCAATGCTTCGAAATGATCAAGTTACATTTATGGCATTTTTTGACAATTAAACTGGAATTCAACCAGTCGTGCCTATATTATCCCGTGCCATGATCCAGACTGGACGCCTTGATATGGAGCTGGTACCGGATCGCAAGATATTTTTCCGGGACATCAAATACGACCCAAGGAACCATAACCAACGCTTCGAAATGATCAAGTTACATTCTTTGGCATTTTATAGTAATTAAACCGAAATTCTGCCAGTCGTGCCTGTATTATCACCTGCCATGGTCCACGCTGGATGTCTAGGTACGGAGCTGGTACCGGATCGCATAATATTTGTCCAAGACATCACATACGACCCAAGGAACCATAACCAACACTTCGAAATGATCAAGTTACATTTTTTGGCATTCTATGGCAATTAAAATGGAATTTCGCCAGTCGTGCCTGTATTATCGCCTGCCATAGTCCAGGTCGGACGCCTTGGTACGGAGCCGATTCTGAATCGCATGATATTTGACCGGGACAGCAAATACAAACCAAGGAACCATAACCAACACTTCGAAATGATCAAGTTATATTTTTTGGCATTCTATGGCAATTAAACTGGAATTCCGTCAGTCGTGCATGTATTATCGCCATCCATGGTCCAGGCTAGACACCTTGGTATGGAGCCGGTACCGGATCGCATAATATTTGTCCGGAACATCAAATACGACCCAGGTAACCATAACCAACACTTCGAAATAATCAAGTTACATTTTTTGGAATTTTATGGTAATTAAACTGGAATTCCGCCAGTCGTGCCTGTATTATCGCTTGCCATGGTCCATGCCGGATACCTTGGTACGGAGCTGGTACCGATTCGCATGATTTTTGTCCGGGACATTAAATACGAGCTTAGGAACCATAACCAACGCTTCAAAATGATGAAGTTATTCTTTTCGCTATTTTATGACAATGAAACTGGAATTTCGCTAGTCGTGCCTGTATTATCGCCTGTCATGGTCCATGCCGGATACCTTGGTACGGAGCTGGTACCGGTTCGCATGATATTTGTCCGGGACATCTAATACGAGCTTAGGAACCATAACCAACGCTTAAAAATGATCAAGTGCCATAGAATTCCATTTTAAGTGCCATAGAATTCCAAAAAATGTAACTTGATCATTTCGAAGTGTTGGTTATGGTTCCCTGGGTTGTATGTGATGTCCGGACAAATATTATGCGATCCGGTACTGGCTCCGTACCAAGGCGTCCGGCCTGGACCATGGCAGGCGATAATAAAGGCATGACTTGCGGAATTCCAATTTAATTTCCATAAAATGCCAAAAAATGTAACTTGATCATTTTGAAGCGTTGGTTATGGTTCCTTGGGTCGTATTTGATGTCCCGGAAAAATATAATGTGATCCGCTACCGGCTCCGTACCAAGGCATCCGGCCTGGACTATGGCAGGCGATAGTACAGGCACGACTAGCGAAATTTTAGTTTCATTGTCAAAAAATGCCGAAAAATGTAACTTGATCATTTAGAAGCGATGGTTATGGTTCCTAAGCTCGTATTTGATGTTCCGGACAAATATCATGCAATCCAGTACCGGCTCCGTACCAAGGTATCTGGCCTGGACCATGGCAGGCGATATTAAAGGCACGACTGGTGGAATTCAAATTTAATTGCCATAAAATGCGAAAAAATTTAACTTGATCATTTCGAAGCCTTGGTTATGGTTCCTTGGGTCGTATTTGCTGTCCAGGAAAAATATCATGCAATCCGGTACCGGCTCCGTACCATGGCGTCCGGCCTGGACCATTGCAGGCGATAACACAGGCATGACTGGCGGAATTCTAATTTAATTTCCTTAAAATGCCAAAAAATGTAACTTGATCATTTTGAAGCATTGGTTGTTGTTCCTTGGGTCCTATTTGATGTCCCGTACAAATATCATGTGATCCGGTACCGTCTCCGTACCAAGGTATCCGGTCTGGACCATGGCACGCGATAATATAGGCAAGACTGGCAGAATTCCAGTTTAATTGCCATAAAATGCCAAAAAATATAACTTGATCATTTCGAAGCGTTGGTTTTTATTACTCTGGTCGTATTTTATGTCTCGTAAAAATATCATGTGATCCAGTACCGGCTCCGTACCAAGGAGTCCGGCCCTGACCATGGCAGGCGATAATACAGGCAAGACTGGCGGAATTCTAGTTTAATTGCCATAAAATGCAAAAAAATGTAACATGAACATTTCGAAGCGTTGGTTGTTGTTAATTGGGTCGTATTTTATGTCCCGTACAAATATCATGTGATCCAGTACCGGCTCCGTATCAAGGAGTCCGGCCTAGACCATGGTAGGCGATAATACAGGCACGACTGGCGGAATTCCAGGTTAATTGCCATAAAATGCAAAAAAATGTAACTTGATGATTTTGAAGCACTGGTTATGGTTCCTTGGGTCGTATTTGATGTCTCGGACAAATATCATGCGATCCGGTACCGGCTCCATACCAAGACATCCAGCGTGGAACATGGCAGGCAATAATACAGGCACGACTAGCTTAATTTCGCTTTAATTACTATAAAATGCCAAAAAATGAAATTTGATAATTTGGAAGTGTTGGTTATGGTTCCTTGGGTCGTATTTGATGTCCCGGAAAAACATCATGAGCTCCGGTATCGGCTTCGTACCAAAGCTTCTGGCCTGAACCATGGTAGGCAATAATACAAGCACAACTAGCGGAATTCCATTTTAATTGCCATAAAATGCCAAAGAAATGTAACTTGATCATTTTGAAGCGTTGGTTATGGTTCCTTGGGTTGTATTTGCTGTCCCGGAAAAATATAATGCGATCCGGTACCGGCTCCGTACCAAGGCATCCGGCCTGAACTATGGCAGACAATAATATAGGCACGACTGGCGGAATTCCAGTTTAATTGCCATAGAATGCAAAAAAATGTAACTTGATCATTTGGAAGCGTTGGTTATGGTTCCTTGGGTCGTATTTGGTGTCCCGGAAAAATATAATGTGATCCGGTACCGGCTCCGTACCAAGGCATCCGGCCTGGACTATGGCAGGAGATAATACAGGCACGACTAGCATAATTCCAGTTTCATTGTCATAAAATGTCGAAAAATGTAACTTGATCATTTTGAAGCATTGGTTATGGTTCTTAAGGTTGTATTTGATGTCCCGGACAAATATCATGCGAACTGGTACCGGATCCGTACCAAGGTATCCGGCATGGACCATGGCAGGCGATAATACAGGCACGACTGGCGGAATTCCAATTTAATTTCCATAAAATGCCAAAAAATATAACTTGATCATTTCGAAGCCTTGGTTATGGTTCCTTGGGTCGTATTTTCTTTCTGGAACAAATATCATGTGATCCGGTACCGGCTCCATACCATGGTGTCCGGCCTAGACCATGGCAGGCGATAACACAAGCATGACTGGCGGAATTCCAATTTAATTTCCTTAAAATGCCAAAAAAGTAACTTAATCATTTCGAAGCGGTTGTTGTTGTTCCTTGGGTCCTATTTGATGTCCCGTACAAATATCATGTGATCCGGTACCGGCTCCGTACCAAGGAGTCCGGCCTGGACCATGGCAGGCGATATTACAGGCACGACTAGCGAAATTCCAGTTTCATTGTCATAAAGTGCCGAAAAATGTAACTTGATCATTTTGAAGCGTTGGTTATGGTTCCTAAGCTCATATTTTATGTCCCTAACAAATATCATGCGAACCGGTACCAGTTCCGTACCAAGGTATCCGACATGGACCATGGCAGGCGATAATACATGCACGATTGGCGGAATTCCAGTTTAATTACCATAAAATGCCAAAAAATGTAACTTGATCATTTCGTAGAGTTGGTTATGGTTTCTTGGGTCATATTTGCTGTCCCGGACAAATATCATGAGATTCGTAACCGGCTCCGTACCAAGGCGTCCGACCTGGACTATGGCAGGCTATAATACAGGCACGACTGGCGGAATTCCATTTTAATTGCCATAGAATGCCAAAAAATGTAACTTGATCATTTCGAAGTGTTGGTTATGGTTCGTTGGGTCGTATTTTCAGTCCCGGACAAATATCATGCGATTCGGAACCGGCTCCGTACCAAGGCGTCCGACCTGGACTATGGCAGGCGATAATACAGGCACGACTGGCGAAATTCCATTTTAATTGCCATAGAATGACTAAAAATTTAACTTGATCATTTCGAAGTGTTGGTTATGGTTCCTTGGGTCGTATGTGATGTCTCGGAAAAATAATATGTGGTCTGGTACCGGCTCCGTACCAAGACATCCAGCCCGGACCATGGCAGGTGATAATACAGGCACGACTGACAGAATTTCGGTTTAATTACTATAAAATGCCAAAAAATGTAACTTGATCATTTCGATGCGTTGGTTATGGTTCCTTGGGTCGTATTTTCTGTCCCGGACAAATATCATGCAATTCGGAACCGGCTCCGTACCAAGGCGTCCGACCTGGACTATGGCAGGCGATATAATACAGGCATGACTGGCGGAATTCCATTTTAATTGCAATAGAATGCCAAAAAATGTAACTTGATCATTTTGAAGTGTTGGTTATGGTTCCTTGGGTCGTATGTGATGTCTCGGACAAATATTATGCAATCCGGTACCGGCTCCGTACCTAGACATCCAGCGTGGACCATGGCAGGTGATAATACAGGCACGAATGGCAGAATTTCAGTTTAATTACTATAAAATGCCAAAGAATGTAACTTGATAATTTCGAAGCGTTGGTTATGGTTCCTTGGGTCGTATTTGATGTCCCGGAAAAATATATTGCGATCTGGTACCGGCTCCATCAAGGCGTCCAGTCTGGACCATGGCACGCGATAATATAGGCACGACTGACGGAATTCCAGTTTAATTGCAATAAAATGCAAAAAATGTAACTTGATCATTTCGAAGCACTAGTTATGGTTACTTGGGTCGTATTTGATGTCCCGGAAAAATATCATGAGATCCGGTACCATCTCCGTACCAAGGTGTCTGGCCTGAACCATGGTAGGCAATAATACAGGCACAATTGGAGGAATTCCAGTTTAATTGCCATAAAATGCCAAAAAATGTAACTTGATCATTTTGAAGCGTTGGTTATGGTCTCTTGGGTCGTATTTGATGTCCCGGAAAAATATAATGCGATCCGGTACGGCGTCTTACCAAGGTGTCCGGCCTGAACTATGGCAGACAATAATATAGGCACGACTAGCGGAATTCCAGTTTAATTTCCATATAATGCCAAAAAATGTAACTTGATCATTTCGAAGCATTGGTTATGGTTCACTGGGACGTATTTGCTGTCCTGGACAAATATCATGCGATCCGCTACCGGCACCGTACCAAGTCGTCCGGCCTGGACCATGGCAGGCGATAATACATGCACGACTGGCAAAATTCCAGTTTAATTGCCACCAAATGCTAAAACAATGTACCTTGATCATTTCGAAGCGTTGGTTATGGTTCCTTGGGTCGTATTTGATGTCCAGGAGAAATATCATGTGATCGGGTACCGACTCAGTACCAAGGCGTCCGGTCTGGACCATGGCAGGCAATAATACAGGCACGATTGGCAGAATTCCAGTTTAATGTCCATAAAATGCCAAAACAATGTAACTTGATCATTTCGAAGCGTTGGTTATGGTTCCTTGGGTCGTATTTGATGTCCCGGACAAGTATCTTACTATCTGGTACCGGCTCCGTACCAACGCGTCCGCCCTGGACTATGGCAGGCGATAATACAGGCACGACTAGCGAAATTCCAGTTTCATTGTCATAAAATGCCGAAAAATGTAACTTGATCATTTCGAAGCATTGGTTATGCTTCCTAAGGTCGTATTTTGATGTCCCGAACAAATATCATGCGATCCGGTACCCGCTGCGTACCAAGGTATCCGGCGTGGACCATGGCAGGCGATAATACAGGCACGACTGGCGGAATTCCAATTTAATTTCCATAAAATTCCAAAAAATGTAACTTGATCATTTCGAAGCGTTGGTTTTTCTTCCTTGGGTCCTATTCGATGTCCCATACAAATATCATGCGATCCGGTACTGTCTTTGTACCAAGGAGTCCAAACTGGACCATGGCAGGCGATAATACAGGCACGACTGGCGGAATTCCAGTTTCATTGTCATAAAATTGCGAAAAGTGTAACTTGATCATTTTTAAGCGTTGGTTATGGTTCCTATGACAAAAAATGTAACTTAATCATTTCGAAGCACGAGTGATGGTTCCTTGGGTCGTATTTAATGTCTCGGACAAATATCATGTGATCCGGTACCGGCTCCGTACCAAGGTATCCGGCCTGGACCATGGCAGGCGATAATACACACACGACTGGCGGAATTCCAATTTAATTTCCATAAAATGCCAAACAATATAACTTGATCATTTTAAAGCCTTGGTTATGGTTCCTTGGGTCGTATGTGATGTCCGGGACAAATATCATGTGATCCGGTACCGGCTCCGTACAATGTTGTCCGGCCTGGACCATGGCAGGCGATAATACAGGCATGACTGGCGGAATTCCAATTTAATTGCCATAAAATGCCAAAAAATGTAACTTGATCATTTCGAAGCCTTGGTTATTTTTCCTTGGGTCGTATTTGCTGTCCAAGACAAATATAATGCGATCCGGTACCGGCTCCGTACTAAGGTATCCGGCCTGGACCATGGCAGGCGATAATACAGGCATGACTGGCGGAATTCCAATTTAATTTCCATAAAATGCCAAAATATGTAACTTTATTATTTCGAAGCGTTGGTTTTTGTTCCTTGGGTCCTATTTGATGTCCTGTACAAATATCATGTAATCCGGTACCGGCTTCGTACCACGGAGTCCGGCTTGGACCATGGCAGGCGTACAGGCACGACTGGCGGAATTTCGGTTTAATTACTATAAAATGCCAAAAATTGAAACTTAATCATTTCGAAGCGTCGGTTATGGTTCCTTGGGTCGTATTTAATGTCCCATAAAAATATCATGAGATCCGGTACCGGCTCCAACCAAGGCGTCTGGCCTGAATCATGGTAGGCAATAATGCAGGCACGATTGACGGAATTCCAGTTTAATAACCATAAATGCCAAAAAATGTAATTTGATCATTTCGAAGCGTTGGTTATGGTTCATTGGTTCGTATTTGCTGTCCCGGACATATATCATGCGATCCGGTAGCGGTTACGTACCAAGGAGTCCGTCCTGGACCATGGCAGGCGATAATACAGGAACGACTAGCGGAATTCCAGTTTAATTGCCATAAAATGCCAAAAAATGTAACTTGATCATTTTGAAGCGTTGGTTATGGTTCCTTGGGTCGTATTTGATGTCCCGTACAAATATCATGTGATCCGGTAACGGCTCCGTAACAAAGAGTCTGGCCTGGAACATGGTAGGGAAGAATACAGGCGATAATACAGGCACGACTGGCGGAATTCCAGTTTAATTGCCATAAAATGCCAAAAAATGTAACTTGATAATTTTGAAGCGTTGGTTATGGTTCCTTGGGTCGTATTTTATGTCTCGGACAAATATCATGCGATCCAGTACCGGCTCCATACCAAGACGTTCAGCCTGGACCATGGCAGACGATCATACAGGCACGACTGGCGTAATTTCGGTTTAGTTACTATAAAATGCCAAAAAATGAAACTTGATCATTTCAAAGCGTTGGTTATGATTCCTTGACTCGTATTTGATGTCCCAAAAAAATATCATGAGATCCAGTACTGGCTCTGTACCAAGGCGTCTGGCCTAAACATTGGTAGTTGATAATACAGGCGCGATTGGCGAAATTCCAGTTTAATTGCCATAAAATGCCAAAAAATGTAACTCGATCATTTTGAAGCGTTGGTTATGGTTCCTTGGGTCGTATTTGATGTACCGAAACAATACAATGTGATCCGATACCGGCTTCGTACCAAGGCGTCCGGCGTGAACTATGGCAGACAATAATATAGGCAGGACTGGCAGAATTCTAATTTAATTGCCATAGAATGCCAAAAAATGTAACTTGATCATTTTGAAGCGTTAGTTATGGTTCCTTGGGTCTTATTTGTTATCCCGGACAAATATCATGCGATCCGGTACCGGCAACGTACCAAGCCGTCCGGCCTGGACCATGGAAGGCGATAATACAGGCACGACTGGCAAAATTCCAGTTTAATTGCCACAAAATGCTAAAAAAATATAACTTGATCATTTCGAAGTGTTGGTTATGGTTCCTTGGGTCGTATTTTATGTCCCGGAGAAATATCGTGCGATCGGGTATTGACTCAGTACCAAGGCGTCCGGCCTGGACCATGGCAGGCGATAATACAGGCACGACTGGTGGAATTCCAGTTTAATTGCCATAAAATGCCAAAAAAATTAACTTGATCATTTATAAGCATTGGTTGTGGTTCCTTGGGTTGTATTTGATGTCCTGGACAAGTATCATGCTATCTGGTATCGGCTCCGTACCAAGGTGTCTGACTTGGATTATGGCAGGCGATAATACAAGCACGACTAGAGAAATTCCAGTTTCATTGTCATAAAATTCCGAAAAATGTAACTTGATCATTTCGAAGCATTGGTTATGGTTCCTAAGGTCGTATTTGTTGTCCCGGACAAATATCATGCGATCCGGTACTGTCTCCATACCAAGGTAGCCGGCCTGGACAATGGTAGGCGATAATACAGGCATGACTGGCGGAATTCCAATTTAATTGCCATAAAATGCCAAAAAATGTAAATTGATTATTTCGAAGCCTTGGTTATGGTTCCTTGGGCCGTATTTGCTGTCCGGGACAAATATCATGTGAACCGGTACCGGCTCAGTACTAAGGTGTCCGGCTTGGACTATGGCAGGCGATAATACAGGCATGACTGGCGAAATTCCAATTTAATTGCCATAAAATGCCAAGAAATGTAACTTGATCATTTCGAAGCGTTGGTTTTTGTTCCTTGGGTCCTATTTGATGTCCCATACAAATATCATGTGATCCGGTATTGGCTCTATACCAAGGAGTCTGGCCTGGACCACGACAGGCGATAATACAGGCACGACTGGCGGAATTCCAGTTTAATTGCCATAAAATGCCAAAAAATTTAACTTGATCATTTCGAAGTACTGGTTATGGTTCCTTGGGTCATATTTGATGACTCAGACAAATATCATGCGATTCAGTACTGGCTCCATACCAAGACGTCCAACCTAGACCATGGCAGGCAATAATATAGGCACGACTGGCGGAATTTCGGTTTAATTACTAAAGAATGCCAAAAAATGAAACTTAATCATTTCGAAGCGCTGGTTATGGTTCCTTGGGTCATATTTGATGTACCGGAAAAATATCATGAGATCTGGTACCGGCAACGTACCAAGGCGTCTGGCCTGAATCATGGTAGGCAATAATACAGGCACGACTGACGGAATTCCAGTTTAATTACCATAAAATGACAAAAAATGTAATTTGATCATTTCGAAGCGTTGTTTATGGTTCCTTGGGTCGTATTTGATGTCCTAGACATATATCATGCGATCCGGTACCAGTTCCGTACCAAGTCGTCTACCTGGACCATGGCAGGCGATAATACAGGCACGACTGGCGGAATTCCAGTTTAATTGCCATAAAATGCCAAAAAAGTAACTTGATCATTTCGAAGCGTGTGTTATGGTTCCTTGGGTAAAATTTAATGTCCCGGACAAATATCATGCTATCCGGTACAAGTTCCGTACCAAGGCGTCTGACTTGGACCAAGGCAGGCGATAATACAAGCACGACCGGTGAAATTCCAGTTTAATATCCATAAAATGCAGAAAAATGTAACTTGATAATTTTGAATCGTTGGTTATGCTTCCTTAGGTCGTATTTGGTGTCCCGGATAAATATAATTCTATCCGGTACCGGCTTCGTACCAAGGCGTCCGACCTGGACCATGGCAGGCGTTCATATATGCACGACTGGCGGAATTTTAGTTTCATAGTCATCAAATGCCAAAAAATATAACTTGATCATTTCGAAGCGTTGGTTATGGTTCCTAAGGTAGTATTTGATGTCCCGGAGAAATATCATGCGTTCCGATACCGGCTCCGTACCAAAGCGTCCGACATGGACCATGGCAGGCGATAATACAGGCACGACTGGCGGAATTCCAAATTAATTGGCATAAAATGCAAAAAAAATGTAACTTGATCATTTTGAAGCCTTGGTTATGGTTCCTTGGGTCTTATTTGCTGTCCGGAACAAATATCATGTGATCCGGTACCGGCTCCGTGCCAAGGCATCCGGCCTGGACCATAACAGGCGATAATACCGGCATGACTGGCGGAATTCCAATTTAATTTCCATAAAATCATAAAAAAAGTAACTTGATCATTTCGAAGCGTTGGTTATGGTTCCTTGGGTCGTATTTGATGTCCCAGAAAAATATCATGCTATCCAGTACCGGCTTCGTACCAAGGCGTCCGGCCTAGACCATGGCAAGCGATAATAAAGGCATGACTAGCGAAATTCCAGTTTCATTATAAAATAATGTAACTTGATCATTTCAAAGCGTTGGTTATGGTTCCTAAGGTCGTATTTGATGTCACGGACAAATATCATGTGATTCGGTACCAGCTTCATACCGAGGCGTCCGGCCTGGACCATGGCAGACGATAATACAAGCACGACTGGCGGAATTTCAGTTTAATTGCCATAAAATGCCAAAAATGTAACTTGATCATTTCGAAGCACGGGTTATGGTTCCTTAAGTTGTATTTGATGCCTCGGACAAATACCATGCGATTCGATACTGGCTCCGTACCTAGACGTCCAGCCTGGACCATGGCAGGCGATAATACAGGCACGACTGGCGGAATTTTGGTTTAATTACTATAAAATGCCAAAAATGTAACTTGATCATTTTGAAGTGTTGGTTATGGTTTCTTAGGTCGTATTTGACGTCCTGGAAGAATATCATGCGATCCGGTATCGGCTTCGTACCAAGGCATCCGGCCTGGACCATGGAAGGCATTAATACATGCACGACTAGCGGAATTCTAGTTTCATTGTCATAAAAGGCCAAAAAATGTAACTTGATCATTTCAAAGCGTTGGTTATGGTTCCTTGGGTCGTATTTGATGTCCCGGATAAATATCATTCTATCCGATACCGGCTCCGTACCAAGGCGTCCGACCTGGACCGTGGCAGGCGTTAATATAGGCACGACTGGCGGAATTCCAGTTTCATTGTCATAAAATTCCAAAAATTGTAACTTGATCATTTCGAAGCATTAGTTATGGTTCCTAAGGTCGTATTTGATTTCTCGGAGAAATATCATGTGTTCCGGTACCGGCTCCGTACCAAGGCGTCCGGCATGGACCATGGCAGGCGTTAATATAGCCACGACTGGCGGAATTCCAGTTTAATTGCCATAATATGCAAAAAAAATGTAACTTGATCATTTCGAAGCATTGGTTATAGTTCCTTGGGTCGTATTTGATGTCCCAGACAAATATCATGCTATCCGGTACCGGCTTCATACCAAGGCGTCCGGCCTAGACTAAGGCAAGCGATAATACAGGCACGACTGGCGAAATTCCAGTTTCATTGCCAAAAAATGTAACTTATCATTTCGACGCGTTGGTTATGGTTCCTAAGGTCGTATTTAATGTCCCAGACAAATATCATGCGATTCGGTACCGGCTCCGTAACGAGACGTTCGGCATGGACCATGGTACGCGATAATACAGGCACGACTAGCGGAATTCCAGTTTAATTAAATGCCAAAAAATGTAACTTTATCATTTCGAAGCATTGGTTATGGTTCCTTAGGTCGTATTTGATGTTCTGTAAAAAAGTATCATGCGATCCGGTTCCGGCTCAGTACGAAGGCGTCCGGCCTGGACCATGGCAGGCGATAATACATGCATGACTGGCAAAATTCCAGTTTAATTGTCATAAAATGCCAAAAAATGTAACTTGATCATTACAAAGCGCTACTTATGGTTCCTTGGGTCGTATTTAATTTCCAGGACAAATATCATGCGATGCGATACTGGCTCTGTACCAAGGCGTCCGTCCTGGACCATGGCAGGCGATAATACAGGCACGACTGGAGGAATTTCAGTTTAATTGCCATAAAATGCCAAAAAATGTAACTTGATCATTTCGAAGCATTGGTTATGGTTCCTTGGGTCGTATTTGATGTCCCGGACAAATATCATGTGATCCGATACAGGCTCTGTACCAAGGCGTCCGGCCTAGACCATAGCAGGCGATAATACATGCACGACTGGCGGAATTCTAGTTTAATTGCCATAAAATGCCAAAAAATATAACTTGATCATTTCGAAGCACTGGTTATGGTTCTTTGGGTCATATTTGATTTCCCGGACAAATATCTTGCTATCCGGTACCGACTCCGTACCAAGGCGTCCGACCTGGACTATGGAAGGCGATAATAAAGGCACGACTGGCGAAATTCCAGTTTAATTGCCATAAAATGCAAAAAATGTAACTTGATCATTTTGAAGCGTTGCTTGTGGTTCCTTGTGTTGTATTGGATGTCCCGGACAAATATCATGTGATCCAGTACCGACTCCATACCATGGCCTCCGGTCTGGACCATGGCAGGCGGTAATATAGGCACGACAGGCGGAATTCCAGTTTAATTGCCAAAAACTTCAAAAAAATGTAACTTGATCATTTCGAAGCGTTGGTTGTGGTTCCTTGGGTCGTATTTGATGTTCTGTAAAAAAATATCATGCGATCCGGTACCGACTCAGTACAAAGGCATCCGGCCTGGACCATGGCAGTTGATAATACAGGCATGACTGGAAGAATTCCAGTTTAATTGTCATAAAATGCCAAAAAATTTAACTTGATCATTTTGAAGCGCTAGTTATTGTTCCTTGGGTTGTATTTGATGTCCAGGAAAAATAGCATGCGATCCAGTACCGGCTCTGTACCAAGGCGTCCGGCTGGACCATGGCAGGCGATAATACAGGCACGACTGGAGGAATTCCAGTTTAATTGCCATAAATTGCCAAAAAATATAACTTGATAATTTCGAAGCATTGGTTATGGTTCCTTGGGTCGTATTTCATGTCACGGACAAATATCATGTGATCCGGTACCGGCTCTATACCAATGCGTCTGACCTGGACCATGGCAGGCGATAATACAGGCATGACTGGAAGAATTCCAGTTTAATTGTCATAAAATGCCAAAAAATGTAACTTGATCATTTTGAAGTGCTAGTTATGGTTCCTTGGATCGTATTTGATGTCCAGGAAAAATATCATGCGATCCGGTATCGGCTCTGTACCAAGGCATCCGGCTGGACCATGGCAGACGATAATACAGGCACGACTGGAGGAATTCCAGTTTAATTGCCATAAAATGCCAAAAATATAACTTGATCATTTCGAAGCATTGGTTATGGTTCCTTGGGTCGTATTTCATTTCCCAGACAAATATCATGCGATCCAGTACCGGCTCTGTACCAATGCGTCCGACCTGGACCATGGCAGGCGATAATACAGGCATGACTGGAAGAGTTCCAGTTTAATTGTCATAAAATGCCAAAAAATGTAACTTGATCATTTTGAAGTGCTAGTTATGGTTCCTTAGGTCGTATTTGATGTGCAGGAAAAATATCATGCGATCCGGTACCGGCTCTGTACCAAGGCGTCCGGCTGGACCATGGCAGGCGATAATACAGGCACGACTGGAGGAATTCCAGTTTAATTGCCATAAAATGCAAAAAAATATAACTTGATCATTTCGAAGCATTGGTTATGGTTCCTTGGATTGTTATTCATGTCCCGGACAAATATCATGCGATCCGGTACCGGCTCTGTACCAATGCGTCCGACCTGGACCATGGCAGGCGATAATACAGGCACGACAGAAGGAATTCCAGTTTAATTGCCAAAAAATGCCAAAAAATGTAACTTGATCATTTCGAAGCATTGGTTATGGTTCCTTGGGTCGTATTTGATGTCCCGGACAAATATCATGTGATTTGGTACTGGATCTGTACCAAGGCGTCGGCCTGAAGCATGGCAGGCAATAATACAGGCACGGCTAGCAAAATTCCAGTTTAATTGCCATAAAATACCAAAAAATGTAATTTGATCATTTTGAAGCGTTGGTAATGGTTCCTTGGGTCGTATTTAATGTCCCGGACAAATATCATACGATCCGGTACCGGCTACGTACCAAGGTGTCCGACTTGGACCATGGATGGCGATAATACATGCACGACTAGCGGAATTCCAGTTTAATTGTCATAAAATTCCAAAAAATGTGACTTGATCATTTCGAAGTGTTTGTTATGGTTCCTTGGGTCGTATTTGATATCTCGGAACAATATCATGCCATCCGGTACCGGCTTAGTACAATGCGTCCAACCTGGACCATGGCAGGCGATAATACAGGTACAGTTGGCAGAATTCCAGGTTAATTGCCATAAAATTCAAAAAAATGTAACTTGATCATTTTGAAGCGTTGGTTATGGTTCCCTGGGTCATATTTTCTGTCCCGGAAAAATATCATGTGATCCGGTACCGGCTCCGTACAAAGGCATCTGGCCTGAACCATGGCAGGCGATAATACAGGTACGGTTGGCGGAATTCAAGTTTAATTGCCATAAACTTGGAAATAATGTAACTTGATCATTTCGAAGCGTTGGTTATAATTCCTTGGGTCGAATTTGATAGTCTGGAGAAATATCATGCGATCCGGTACCTTCTCCTTACCAAGGCGTCCGGCCTCGACCATGGAAGGCGATAATACATGCACGACTGGTGGAATTCCAGTTTAATTTCCATAAATTGCCAAAAAATGTAACTTGATCATTTCGAAGAGTGT
This sequence comes from Nicotiana paniculata, assembly GCA_005239505.1. NCBI lineage: Eukaryota > Viridiplantae > Streptophyta > Magnoliopsida > Solanales > Solanaceae > Nicotiana > Nicotiana paniculata. The sequence goes on from ML343459.1 coordinate 36,716, forward strand.
GTTACGGTTCCTTGGGTCGTATTTGATGTCCCGGAAAAATATCATGTGATCTGGTACCGGCTCTGTACCAAGGCGTCCGACTTGGACCATGGCAGGCGATAATACAGGCACGACTGGAGGAATTCCAGTTTAATTTCTATAAAATGCCAAATATGTAACTTGATCATTTCGAAGCATTGCTTATGGTTCCTTGGGTCGTATTTGATGTCCCGGACAAATATCATACGATCTGGTACTGGATCCGTACCAAGGCGTCGGCCTGAACCATGGCAGGCAATAATATAGGCACGACTGGCAAAATTCCAGTTTAATTGCCATAAAATACCAAAAAATGTAAGTTGATCATTTCGAAGCGTTGGTTATGGTTCCTTGGGTCGTATTTTCTGTCCTGGAAAAATATCATGCGATCCGATACCGTCTTCGTACCAAGGCGTCTTGCCTGGACCATGGCAGGCGATAATACAGGCACGACTAGCGGAATTCCAGTTTAATTGCCATAAAATGCAAAGATATGCGACTTGATCATTTTGAAGCGTTGTTTATGGTTCCTTGGGTCGTATTTGATGTCCCGGAGAAATTTCATGAGATCCTGTACCGGCTCCATACAAAGTTGTCCGGCCTGGACCATGGCAGGCGATAATACATGCACGTCTAGGGGAATTCCAGTTTAATTGCCATAAAATGCAAAAAAATGTAACTTCATCATTTCGAAGCGTGTGTTATGGTTCCTTGGGTCGTATTTGACGTCCCGGACAAATATCATGCTATCCGATACCGGCTCCGTCAAGGCGTCCGGCCTGGACCACGACAGGCGATAATAAAGGCACGACTGGCGGAATTCCAGTTTAATTGCCATAAAATGCCAAAAAATGTAACTTGATCATTTCGAAGCATTGGTTGTGGTTCCTTGGGTTGTATTTGATGTCCTAGAGAAATAACATGCGATCCGATACTGGCTCCGTACCAAGGCATCCGGTCTGGACCATGGCAGGCGATAATACAGGCACGGCTGGCGGAATTCCAGTTTAATTACCATAAAGTGCCAAAAAAAGTAAATTGATCATTTCAAAGCGTTGGTTATGGTTCCTTGGGTCGTAATTAATATCCCGGAAAAATATCATGCGATCCGGTACCAGCTACGTACCAAGGCGTCCGGCATGGACCATGGATGGCGATAATACAAGCACGACTAGCGGAATTCCAGTTTAATTGTCATAAAATGCCAAAAAATGATCATTTCGAAGTGTTGGTTATGGTTCCTTGGGTCGTATTTGATGTCCCGGAACAATATCGTGTGATCTGGTACCGGCTCCGTACCAATGCATTCAACCTGGACAATGGTAGGCGATAATACAAGTACGGTTGGCGGAATTCCAGTTTAATTGCCATAAAATTCAAAAAAATGTAAGTTGATCATTTCGAAGCGTCTGTTATGGTTCCTTGGGTCATATTTGCTGTCCCGGACAAATATCGTGCGATCCGGTACCGCCTCCGTACCAAGGCGTCCATCCTGGACCATGGCAGGCGATAATACAGGCACGACTGGCAGAATTCCAGTTTAATTGTCATAAAATGCCAAAAAATGTAACATGATCATTTCGAAGCATTGGTTATGGTTCCTTGGATCGTATTTTCTTTCCCAGAAAAATATCATGCGATCCGGTACCTGCTCTGTACAAAGGCGTCTGGCCTGGACCATGGCAGGCGATAATACACGCACGATTGGCAGAATTCCAGTTTAATTGCCATAAAAGGCCAAGAAATGTAACTTGATCATTTTGAAGCCTTGGTTATAGTTCCTTGGGTCGTATTTGATGTGCTGGAGTAATATCATGCGATCCGGTACCGGCTCCGTACCAAGGCGTCCGGCCTGGACCATGGCAGGCGATAATACATGCACGACTGGCGGAGTTCTAGTTTAATTTCCATAAATTGCAAAAAAATGTAACTTGATCATTTTGAAGCGTGTGTTATGGTTCCCGGGGTTTTATTTGATGTCCTGGAAAAATATCATGCTATCCGGTACCGGCTCCGTACCAAGGCGTCCGACCTGGAGCATGGCAGGGGATAATACAGGCACGACTGGCGGAATTCCAGTTTAATTGCCATAAAATGCCATGAAATGTAACTTGATCATTTTGAAGCCTTGGTTATAGTTCCTTGGGTCGTATTTGATGTGCTGGAGAAATATCATGCGATCCGGTACCGGCTCCGTACCAAGGCGTCCTGCCTGGACCATGGCTGGCGATAATACAAGCACGACTAGCGAAATTCCAGTTTAATTTCCATAAAATGACAAAATCTGTAACTTTATCATTTCGAAGCGTTGGTTATGGTCCCTTGTGTCGTATTTTCTGTCCCGGAAAAATATCATGCGATCCGCTACCCGCTCCGTACCAAGGCGTCTGGCGTGGACCATGGCAGGCGATAATACAGGCACGACTGGCGGAATTCTAGTTTTATTGCCATAAAATACCAAAAAATTTAACTTGATCATTTCGAAGCGTTGGTTGTAGTTCCTAAGGTCGTATTTGATGTCCCGGACAAATATCATGCGATCCGATACTGGCTCCATACCAAGGCGTCTGGCCTGGACCATGGCGGGCGATAATACAGGCACGACTCCAGGAATTTAAATTTAATTTCCATAAAATGCCAAGAAATGTAACTTGATCATTTCGAAGCGTTAGTTATGGTTCCTTGGGTCGTATTTGCTGTCCCGGAAAAACATCATGTCATCCGCTACTGGCTCCATACCAAGGCGTCTCGCCTGGACCATGGCAGGCGATAATACAGGCACGACTGGCGGAATTCCAGTTTAATTGCCATAAAATTCAAAAAAATGTAACTTGCTCATTTCGAAGCGTTGGTTATGGTTTCTTGGGTCGTATTTGATGTCCCAGAAAAATATCATGCGATCCGGTACCGGCTCCGTACCAAGGCGTCCGGCCTGAACTATGGTAGGCAATAATACATGCCTGACTTGCGAAATTCCAGTTTAATTGCCATAAAATACCAAAAAATGTAACTTGATCATTTCGAAGCGTTGGTTATGGTTCCTTGGGTCGTATTTTCTATCCCGGAAAAATATCATGTCATCCGCTACCGGATCCGTACTAAGGCGTCTGGCCTGGACCATGGCAGGCAATAATACAGACACGACTGGCGGAATTCCAGTTTAATTGCCATAAAATGAAAAAAAAAGTAATTCTATCATTTAGAAGCATTGGTTATGGTTCTTTGGATCGTATTTGATGTCCCGGAAAAATATCATGCTATCCGGTACCGGCTCCGTACCAAGGGGTCCGGCCTGGACCATGGCAGGGGATAATATAGGCACGACTGGCGGAATTCCAGTTTAATTACCATAAAATGCCAAAAAATGTAACTTGATCATTTCGAAGCGTTGGTTATGGTTCCTTGGGTAGTATTTGATGTCCCGGAGAAGTATCATGCAATCGGGTACGGGCTCAGTACCAAGGCGTCCGGCCTGGACCATGGTAGGCAGAAATACAGGCACGACTGGCGGAATTCCAGTTTTATTGCCATAAAATACCAAAAAATGTAACTTGATCATTTTGAAGCGTTGCTTATGGTTCCTAAGGTCGTATTTGATGTCTCGGACCAATATCATGCGATCCGATACCGGCTCCGTACCAAGGCGTCTGGCCTGGACCATGGCAGGCGATAATACAGGCACGACTCAAGGAATTCCAATTTAATATCCATAAAATGCCAAAAAATGTAACTTGATCATTTCGAAGCGTTAGTTATGGTTCCTTGGGTCGTATTTGCTGTACCGGAAAAACATCATGCGATCCGCTACCGGCTCCATACCAAGGCGTCCGGCCTGAACCATTGCAGGCAATAATACAGGCACGACTCGCGAAATTCTAGTTTAGTTGCCATAAAATACCAAAAAATGTAACTTGATCATTTCGAAGCGTTGGATATGGTTCCTTGGGTCGTATTTTCTGTCCTGGAAAAATATCATGCGATCCGCTACCTTCTCCGTACCAAGGCGTCTGGCCTGGACCATGGCAGGCGATAATATAGGCACGACTGGCGAAATTCAAGTTTTATTGCCATAAATTTCCAAAAAATTTAACTTGATCATTCCGAAGCATTGTTTGTGGTTCCTAAGGTCGTATTTGATGTCCCGGACAAATATCATGTGATCCGTTACCGGCTCCATACCAAGGCGTCTGGCCTGGACCATGGCGGGCGATAATACAGGCACGACTCAAGGAATTCCAATTTAATTTCCCTAAAATGCCAAGAAGTGTAACTTGATCATTTCGAAGCGTTAGTTATGGTTCCTTGGGTCGTATTTGCTGTCCCGGAAAAACATCATGTGATCCTCTACTAGCCTAGTACCAAGGCGTCTCGCCTGGACCATGGCAGGCGATAATACAGGCACGGCTGGTGGAATTCCAGTTTAATTGCCATAAAATTCAAAAAAATGTAATTTGATCATTTTGAAGAGTTGGTTATGGTTCCATGGGTCGTATATGATATCCCGGATAAATATCATGAGATCCGGTACCGGCTCCGTACCAAGGCGTCCGTCCTGAACTCTGGTAGGCAATAACACAGGCACGACTTGCGAAATTCCAGTTTAATTGCCATAAAATACCAAAAAATGTAACTTGATCATTTCGAAGTGTTGGTTATGGTTCCTTGGGTCGTATTTTCTGTCCCGGAAAAATATCATGTGATCCGCTACCGGCTCCGTACCAAGGCGTCTGGCCTGGACCATGGCAGGCGATAATACAAGCACGACTCAAGGAATTCTAATTTAATTTCCATAAAATGCCAAAAAATGTAACTTGATCATTTCGAAGCGTTAGTTATGGTTCCTTGGGTCGTATTTGCTGTACCGGAAAAACATCATGCGATCTGCTACCGGCTCCATACCAAGGCGTCCGGCCTGAACCGTTGCAGGCAGTAATACAGGCACGACTCGCGAAATTCTAGTTTAGTTGCCATAAAATACCAAAAACTGTAACTTGATCATTTCGAAGCGTTGGTTATGGTTCCTTGGGTCGTATTTTCTGTCCCGGAAAAATACCATGCGATCCGCTACCGGCTCCGTACCAAGGCGTCTGGCCTGGACCATGGCATGCGATAATATAGGCACGACCGGCGGAATTCAAGTTTTATTGCCATAAATTTCCAAAAAATTTAACTTGATCATTCCGAAGTATTGGTTGTGGTTCCTAAGGTCGTATTTGATGTCCCGGACAAATATCATGTGATCCGGTACTGGCTCCATACCAAGGCGTCTGGCCTGGACCATGGCGGGCGATAATACAGGCACGACTCAAGGAATTCCAATTTAATTTCCATAAAATGCCAAGAAATGTAACTTGATCATTTCAAAGCGTTAGTGCTGGTTCCTTGGGTAGTATTTGCTGTCCCGGAAAAACATCATGTGATCCTCTACTGGCTCCGTACCAAGGCGTCTCGCCTGGACCATGGCAGGCGATAATACAGGCACGACTGGTGGAATTCCAGTTTAATTGCCATAAAATTCAAAAAAGTGTAATTTGATCATTTCGAAGAGTTGATTATGGTTCCTTGGGTCGTATTTGATGTCCCGGACAAATATGATGCGATCCGGTACCGGCTCCGTACCAAGGCGTCCGGCCTGAACTCTGGCAGGCAATAATACAGGCACGACTTGCGAAATTCCAGTTTAATTGCCATAAAATACCAAAAAATGTAACTTGATCATTTCGAAGTGTTGGTTATGGTTCCTTGGGTCGTATTTTCTGTCCCGGAAAAATATCATGCGATCCGCTACTGGCTCATACCAAGGCGTCTGGCCTGGACCATGGCAGGCGATAATACAGGCACGACTGGCGGAATTCCAGTTTAATTGCCATAAAATGAAAAAAAATGTAACTTGATCATTTCGAAGCATTGTTTATGGTTCCTTGGTTCGTATTTGATGTCCCGGACAAATATCATGCGATCCGGTACCGGCTACGTACCAAGGCGTCCGGGCTGAACCATGGCAGGCAATAATACATGCACGACTTGCGAAATTCCAATTTAATTTCCATAAAATACCAAACTTGATCATTTGGAAGCGTTGGTTATGGTTCCTTGGGTCATATTTTCTGTCCCGGCTCCGTAAAAAGGCGTCTGGCCTGGACCATGGCAGGCGATAATACAGGCACCACTGGCAAAATTCCAGTTTAATTGCCATAAAAGGCCAAGAAATGTAACTTGATCATTTTTAAGCGTTGGTTATGGTTCCTTGGGTCGTATTTGATGTCCCGGAGAAATATCATGCGATCCAGTACCAACTCCATACCAACGCGTCCGGCCTGGACCATGGTAGGCAATAATACATGCATGGATGGCGGAATTCCAGTTTAATTGCCATAAATTGCCAAAAAGTGTAACTTGATCATTTCGAAGCGTGTGTTATGGTTCCTTGGGTCGTATTTGATGTCCAGGAAAAATATCATGCTATCCGGTAAAGGCTCCGTACCAATGGGTCCGGCCTGGACCATGGCAGGGGATAATACAGGCACAACTGGCGGAATTCTAGTTTAATTGCCATAAAATGCCAAAAAAAGTAACTTGATCATTTCGAAGTGTTGGTTAAGGTTCCTTGGGTCATATTTGATGTCTCGGAGAAATATCATGCAATCGGGTACCGGCTCAATACCAAGGCATTCGGCCTGGACCATGGCAGGCGGAAATACAGGCACGACTGGCGGAATTCCAGTATTATTGCCATAAAATACCAAAAAATGTAACTTGATCATTTCGAAGCGATGTTTATGGTTCCAAAGGTCCTATTTGATGTCTCGGACAAATATCATGTGATCCGGTACCGGCTCTGTACCAAGGCGTCTGGCCTGGACCATGGCAGGCGATAATACAGGCACGACTCAATGAATTCCAATTTAATTTCCATAAAATGGAAAAAAATGTAACTTGATCATTTCGAAGCGTTAGTTATGGTTCCTTGGGTCGTATTTGCTGTCCCGGAAAAACATCATGCGATCTTCTACCGGCTCCATACCAAGGCGTCTGGCCTGAACCATGGCAAGCAATAATACATGCACGACTCACGAAATTCCAGTTTAATTGCCATAAAATACCAAAAAATGTAGCTTGATCATTTCGAAGCATTGGTAATGGTTCCTTGGGTCGTATTTGATGCCCCGGAAAATTATCATGCTATCCGGTACCGGCTCCGTACCAAGGCGTCTAGCCTGGACCATGGCAGGCGATAATATATGCACGACTGGCGGAATTCCAGTTTAATTGCCATAAATTGACAAAAAAAGTAACTTGATCATTTCGAAGCGTGTGTTATGGTTCCTTGGGTCGTATTTGATGCCCCGGAAAATTATCATGCTATCCGGTACCGGCTCCGTACAAAGGTGTCCGGCATGGACCATGGGAGGGGATAATACATGCACGACTGGCGGAATTCAAGTTTAATTGCTATAAAATGCCAAAAAATGTAACTTGATCATTTAAAAGCATTGGTTGTGGTTCCTTGGGTTGTATTTGATGTCTCGAACAAATATCATGCGACCGGTACTAGCTCCGTACTAAGGCGTCCGGTCTTGACCATGGCAGGCGATAATACAGGCACGACTGGCGGAATTCCAGTTTAATTGCCATAAAACGCCAAAAAATGTATATTAATCATTTCGAAGCGTTGGTTATGGTTTCTTGGGTCATATTTGATTTTCCGAACAAATACCATGCGATCCGGTACACGGTCCATACCAAGGCGTCCGGCCTGGACCATGGATGGCAATAATACAGGCACGACTGGCGAAATTCCAGTTTAATTGTCATAAAATGCCAAAAAATATAACTTGATCATTTCGAAGTGTTGGTTATGGTTCCTTGGGTCGTATTTTCTTTCCCGGACAAATATCATGCGATCCGGTACCGGCTTCATACCAAAACGCCCGGTCTGGACCATGGCAGGCGATAATATAGGTACGACTGGCGGAATTCCAGTTTAATTGCCATAAAATTCAAGAAAATATCACTTGATCATTTCGAAGAGTTGGTTATGGTTCCTTGGGTCATATTTGATGTCCCGGACAAATATCATGTGATCTAGTACCGGCTCCATACCAAGGCGTGCAGCCTGGACCATGGCATGCGATAATACATGCACGATTGGCGGAATTCCAGTTTAATTGCTATAAAATGCCAGAAAATGTAACTTGATCATTTCGAAGCATTGGTTATGGTTTCTTTGGTCGTATTTGATGTCCTGGACAAATATCATGCGATCCGGTACCGGCTTCCTAATACGTCCGGCCTGGACCATGGCAGGCGATAATACAGGCACGGTTGGAAAAATCCAGTTTAATTGCCATAAAATGCCAAAAAATATAACTTGATCATTTCGAAGAGTTGGTTATGGTTCCTAAGGTTGTATTTTATGTCCCGAAAAAATATCATGCGATCTGGTACCGGCTCCGTACCAAGGCGTCCGACCTGGACCATGGAAGGCGATAATACAGGCACGACTGGCTGGATACAAATTTAATTTCCCTAAAATGCAAAAAAAACGTAACTTGATCATTTCGAAGCCTTAGTTATCGTTCCTTGGGTCGTATTTGCTGTACCGGAAAAATATCATGCGATCTGGTACCGGCTCCGTACGAAGGCGTCTAGCCTGGACCATGGCAGGCGATAATACAGGGCACGATTGGCGGAATTCCAGTTTAATTTCCATAAAATGCCAAAAATGTAACTTGATCATTTCGAAGCGTTGGTTATGGTTCCTAAGGTCCTATTTGATGTCACGGAAAAATATCATGCGATCTGGTACCGGCTCCGTACGAAGGCGTCTAGCCTGGACCATGGCAGGCGATAATACAGGGCACGATTGGCGGAATTCCAGTTTTATTGCCATAAAATACATAAAAATGTAGCATAATGATTTCGAAGCGTTGGTTATGGTTCCTATGCTTGTATTTGATGTCCCGGAAAAATATCATGAAATCCGGTACCGGCTCCGTGCCAAGGCGTCTGGCCTGGACCGTGGCAGACGATAATAGAGGCACGATTGGCGGAATTCCAGTTTATTTGCTATAAAATGCCAAAAAATGTAAATTGATTATTTTGAAGTGTTGGTTATGGTTCCTTGGGTCGTATTTGTTGTCCCGGACAAATATCATGCGATCCACTACTGGCTCCGTACCAAGGCGTTCGGTACCATGGCAGACAATAATATAGGCACGACTGGCGGAATTCCAGTTTAATTGCCATAAAATTCAAAAAAGTGTAACTTGATAATTTCGAAGCGTTGGTTATGGTTCCTTGGGTCATATTTGATGTCCTGGACAAATATCATGCGATCCGGTACCGGCTCCGTACCAAGGTGTCCAGCTTGGACCATGGCAGGCGATAATACATGCACGGTTGGCGGAATTCCAGTTTAATTGTCATAAAATGCCAAAAAATGTAACTTGATCATTTCGAAGCGTTGGTTATGGTTCCTAAGGTCCTATTTGATGTCACGGACAAATATCATGCGATCCGGTACCAACTCCATACCAAGGCGTCCGGTCAGGACCATGGCATGCGATAATACAGGCACGACTGGCGGAATTCCAGTTTAATTGCCATAAAATGCCAAAAAATATAACTTGATCATTTCGAAGCGTTGGTTATGGTTCCTAAGGTCGTATTTGATGTCCCGGACATATATTATGCGATCCGGTAACGGCTCCATACAAAGGCGTCCGGCCTAGACCATGGATGGCGATAATACAGGCACGACTCAAGGAATTCCAATTTAATTGCCATAAAATTCCAAAAAATGTAACTTGATAATTTCGAAGCGTTGGTTATGGTTCCTTGGGTCATATTTGATGTCCCGGACAAATATCATGCGATCCGGTACCGGCTGCATACCAAGGCATCCAGCCTGGACCATGGCAGGCGATAATACATGCACGGTTGGCGGAATTCCAGTTTAATTGCCATAAAATGCCAAAAAATGTAACTTGATCATTTCAAAGCCTTGGTTATGGTTCCGTGGTTCGTATTTTCTATCCCGGACAAATAGCATGCGATCCGGTTCCGGCTCCATACCAAGGCGTCCGGTCAGGACCATGGCATGCGATAATACAGGCACGATTGGCGGAATTCCAGTTTAATTGCCATAAAATGCCAAAAAATGTAACTTGATCATTTCGAAGCGTTGGTTATGGTTCCTCGGGTCGTATTTGATGTCCTGTACAAATATCATGTGATCCGATACCGGCTCCATACCAAGGCGTCCATCCTGGACCATGGATGGCGATAAGACATGCACGACTGGCGGAATACCAGTTTAATTGTCATAAAATGCCAAAAAACGTAACTTGATCATTTCTAAGTGGTGGTTATGGTTCCTTGGGTCGTATTATCTGTTGCAGACAAATATCATGCGATCCGGTACCGGCTCCATACCAAGGCGTCTGGTCTGGACCATGGAAGGCGATAATATAGGCACGACTGGCGGAATTCCAGTTTAATTGCCATAAAATTCAAAAAAATGTAACTTGATCAATTCGAAGCATTGGTTATGGTTCCTTGGGTCATATTTGATGTCCCGGACAAATATCATGCGATCTGGTACCGGCTCCGTACCAAGGCGTCCAGCCTGGACCATGGCAGGCAATAATACATGCACGACTGGCGGAATTCCTGTTTAATTGCCATAAAATACCAGAAAATGTAACTTGATTATTTCGAAGCATTGGTTATGGTTCGTAAGGTCGTATTTAATGTCCCAGACAAATATCATGAGATCTGATACCGGTTCCATACCAATGCGTCCAGGTTGGACCATGGCAGGCGATAATACAGGCACGGTTGGCGGAATTCCAGTTTAATTGCCATAAAATAGAAAAAATGTAACTTGATCATTTCGAAGCGTTGGATATGGTTCCTAAGGTCGTATTTGATGTCCCGGACAAATATCATGCGATCTGGTACCGACTCCGTACCAAGGCGTCCGGCAGAATTCAAGTTTAATTGCTATAAAATGCCAAAAAATGTAACTTGATCATTTAAAAGCGTTGGTTGTGGTTCCTTGGGTTGTATTTGATGTCTCGAACAAATATCATGCGACCGGTACTAGCTCCGTACTAAGGCGTCCGGTCTGGACCATGGCAGGCGATAATACAGGCACGACTGGCGGAATTCCAGTTTAATTGCCATAAAACGCCAAAAAATGTATATTAATCATTTCGAAGCGTTGGTTATGGTTTCTTGGGTCATATTTGATTTTCCGAACAAATACCATGCAATCCGGTACACGCTCCATACCAAGGCGTCCGGCCTAGACCATGGATGGCAATAATACAGGCACGACTGGCGAAATTCCAGTTTAATTGTCATAAAATGCCAAAAAATGTAACTTGATCATTTAGAAGCGTTGGTTGTAGTTCCTTGGGTTGTATTTTCTGTCCCATAAAAATATCATGCAATCTGGTACCGGCTCCTTACAAAGGCGTCTGGCCTGGACCATGGCAGGCGATAATATAGGCACGACTAGCGGAATTCCAGTTTAATTGCCATAAATTGTCAAAAAATGTAACTTGATCATTTCGAAGCGTGTGTTATGGTTATTTGGGTTGTATTTGATGTCCCAGACAAATATCATGCTATCCAGTACCGGCTCCGTACTAGGGCGTCTGGACTGGACCATGGCAGGGGATAATACAGGCACGACTGGCGGAATTCCAGTTTAATGGCCATAAAATGCCAAAAAATGTAAATTGATCATTTCGAAGCATTGGTTATGGTTACTAAGGTCATATTTGATGTCTCGGACAAATATCATGCGATTCGGTAAGGGATCCATACCAAGGAGTCCAGCCTGGACCATGGTAGGCGTTAATACAGTCACGACTGGCAGAATTCCAGTTTAATTTCCATAAAATTCCAAAGAATGTAACTTGATCATTTCGAAGCGTTGGTTATGGTTCCTTGGGTCATATTTGATGTCCCAGAGAAATATCATGCAATCGGGTACCGGCTCAGTACCAATACGTCCAGCCTGGACCATGGCAGGCGATAATACATGCACAACTGGCGGAATTCCAGTTTTATTGCCATAAAATAGTAAAAAATGTAACTTGATCATTTCGAAGCGTTGGTTATGGTTCCTAAGGTCTTATTTGATGTCCCGGAAAAATATCATGCGATCCGGTACAGGCTCCGTACCAAGGCGTCTCGCCTGGACCATGGTAGGTGATAATACAGGCACGACTCAAGGATTTCCAATTTAATTTCCATAAAATGCCAAAAAATGTAACTTGATAATTTCGAAGCGTTAGTTATGGTTCCTTGGGTCGTATTTGCTATCCCGGAAAAACATCATGCGATCCGCTACCGGATCCATACCAAGGCGTCCGGCCTAAACCATGGCAGGCAATAATACAGGTACGACTTACGAAATTCTAGTTTAATTTCCATAAAATACCAAAAAATATAACTTGATCATTTCGAAGCGTTGGTTATGGTTCCTTGGGTCGTATTTTCTATCCCGAAAAAATATCATGCGATCCGGTACCGGCTCCGTACAAAGGCGTCTGGCCTGGACCATGGCAGGCGATAATACATGCATGACTGGCGAAATTCCAGTGTAATTGCCATAAATTGCCAAAAAATGTAACTTGATCATTTCGAAGCGTGTGTTATGGTTCCTTGGGTCGTATTTTATGTCCCGAAAAAATATCATGCTATCCGATACCGGCTCCGTACCAAGGCGTCCAGCCTGGACCATGCCAGGGGATAATGCAGGCACGACTGGTGGAATTCCAATTTAATTGCCATAAAATGCCAAAAAATGTAACTTGGTCATTCCGAAGCGTTTGTTATGGTTCATTGGGTCGTATTTGATGTCGCAGAAAAACATCATGCGATCCGCTACCGGCTGCATACCAAGGCGTCTGGCCTGGACCATGGCAGGCGATAATACAGGCACGACTGGCGGAATACCAATTTAATTTCCATAAAATGCCAAAAATGTAACTTGATCATTTCGAAGCATTGGTTATGGTTCCTTGGGTCGTATTTGATGTCCTGGAGAAATATCATGCGATCCAGTACTGGCTCCGTACCAAGGCGTCCGGCCTGGACCATGGAAGGCGATAATACAGGTATGACTGGCGGAATTCCAGTTTTATTGCCATAAAATACATAAAAATGTAGCATAATCATTTCTAAGCGTTGGTTATGGTTCCTAAGCTCGTATTTGATGTCCCGGAAAAATATCATGCAATCCGGTACCGGCTCCGTGCCAAGGCGTGTTGCCTGGACCGTGGCAGACGATAATAGAGGCACGATTGGCAGAATTCCAGTTTATTTGCTATAAAATGCCAAAAAATGTAAATTGATTATTTTGATGTGTTGGTTATGGTTCCTTGGGTCGTATTTGTTGTCCCGGACAAATATCATGCGATCCAGTACTGGCTCCGTACCAAGGCGTCTCCTACCATGGCAGACAATAATATAGGCACGACTGGCGGAATTCCAGTTTAATTGCCATAAAATTAAAAAAAATGTAACTTGATAATTTCGAAGCGTTGGTTATGGTTCCTTGGGTCATATTTGATGTCCCGGACAAATATCATGCGATCCGGTACCGGCTCCGTACCAAGGCGTCCAGCTTGGACCATGGCAGGCGA
>ML343461.1:0-30281 GCA_005239505.1 Nicotiana paniculata
GAACCCCACGTGGTTCAAGGGAACAATCCCCAGAAAGATCCAATAACAACAATGGTGATAATGGTCAAACTTTGGAACAAGATCGTGTAAAGCAAATGATTGCAGAGTATGTGAACCAAGCTTTGCAAGAATTTGCGAGAGGATTACCGGTAGCGTTACCTACACCGCCGACGCCACCCCCTAATAATACCATCACCATGGAAAATCCTCAATTTTGGTTGGAAAACTAAGGAAGAGGAGATACTCCTAATGAATCTATCGAAATGATACCAGGTATATCTAGTAACTCAAAATTACGAAATTTACTGAGCTTGAAGATTCATTTATAAAAGCACACTCTGGTGCACAAAAAGTTGAGAAGAGAATGGAAGACATATTGAAAATGAAACAAGGAGACACGGAACTACTCCGTGAGTTTGTAGGAATGTTTCAACGAGAAAGAATGCAGTTACCCAGGGTGCCTGATAATTGGGCAGCCATGGCATTTGCAAGCAACCTAAACGATAAAAGCTCAGAAACCACGAGACAACTTAAAGAAATTCTAAGAGAATTCCCCGTTACAACATGGAACGATGTATATAACAGGTACAGTACTAAACTCAGAATAGAAGAAGATATCATTGCTCGTTTGAGAGACGAAGATCATTCCAGATCCAGACCTCCTGAATCAGATAGAAGATCAGGTAAAAACAGGAACGATCCTTACTTAGCACCCTCGAGACGCGATATCCTCCCTAGGTTCAAAAACACTAGGTCAGACTATAGACCACAAGGAAGAGACGTAGTCTCATCCTCGTCTAGATCCAGAAAAGATCGAGATGAACGACCTAGAGGTAGTACTCAAATTGGGGATCATACCTTTAATGTAAGTACTACTGAACTTGTCTCTATATTGAGGAGCATGGGAGACAAGGTTAAGTGGCCCAAAGAGATGCGGTCAAATCCAAGTAGAAGAAACCTAGATAACTGGTGTGAATTTCACAATGATCATGGGCACAAAACTACGGACTGTAGATTTTTACAAGGTGAAGTAGAAAATTTATTAAAACAGGGCTATTTAACATAATTGTTTAGTGATAAAGGTAAACATGCATATATAAGGAACAGGCAGGAGCCCCCAAAGCCTCCTTCTCCAAAACGAACCGTCAACGTGATACACGGGGGTGAAGAAGTAAACAGAGTAATTTGCAAAACAACCACAAAGTTCACAATTACACATGGGAAACGGGCTCGTGAAAATATGGAAGAAGACGATATAACCTTCGATGATGAAGATATTAGCAGATTAATGCTTCCGCACAATGATGCTCTGGTAATATCTTTACTTATTCATGACCGTAATGTAAAAAGAGTGTTGATTGATCCGTACCACCCCGTGGCTAATGGTCAAGCTGAGTCAACGAATAAGGTCATCATTAACAATCTAAAGAAGCGGTTGGATAAAGCCAAAGGAAACTGGCTTGATGAGTTATCAGCGGTACTACGGGCATACAGTTTAACTTCAAAGATTGCCACGGGAGAAACTCCGTTCGCACTTGTTGATTGGTCAGAAGCCTTAATACCTCTGGAGATTGGCGAACCAAGGATAAGGTTCTTAACAGCCATGGAGGGTGAAAACGACGACGGATTAAGGACCAACCTGGACCTGATCGAACCATGGAGAGAAGCAGCATTGATACAGATGGCAGCTCAAAAACAAATCATAGAGAGTTATTACAACCGTAAATCTCATCTCAGGTACTTTAAGATTGGGGACTTCATCCTCAAAAAAGTCTTTCTATCAACGAAAGAAGCAGGTGCAGGAAAGCTAAATCCAAACTGGGAAGGACCTTACAAAATCCAACGCATAGCTGGGAAAGGCGCATATGAGTTGGAAGCTATTGACGGGAGAGTTCTACCAATAAGCTGGAACGCCATCCATCTAAAGAAGTATTACTTCTAAAAGAAAAGAATACCCTCCGTCAGGTATCACACGTTCGATTTTATTTTGAACATTTAAAAAATTTACTAACTTTTTTAGATGATAGGCACAAAGCTAACCCATCACCAGATGATGATATTAGACCTCTAAAGACGCGAGGAAATAACATAATTCCCGGTCTAGGTTTACACTTTACGATGGACGTTTTAAAAGGGTTAAGTAGACATCATCTAAAAAACTATATACCTTCGAGTCCGGAATGTTTTTTCTTTTCAGGGAAAGGACCAAAATGAAGGAATAATCAAGTGCTCGAGATTTCATTCAAATCTCAAACACTTGGGGGACTATACAGTATGGAAGGCTAAGACGAAGCAAAGAAGACTATCAGAAAGTCAAAAGCTCGAGCCTGAAGACCCATCTACCCAACAAGACAAGTGACACGAGCAGAATTGAAAAAAATCAAAAGAGCCATCCAAATACAAAGCCTAATGCAAACAGCAAAAACCTTCGAACATATTCAGGTTGAAAGGAAAAATATTAGTCACGATAAAGAAATGTACATCTTTATACTAATTCAAAGTTGTTGTAACAAAAACAGTTAGGGGTAAAATATCATCATCAATGTACTCATTCAAAAAAATTGTTCTCAAATAAAACAGTTATGGATGAAAAGGTCTAAATCCTTGTATTTTTTTCAAAAAACTATTATCAAATAAAAACAGTTACGAATAAGAAATTTTTTCCCTCGCACATATTAGAAAACTATTTCCAAAGCAGTTGTGAGTAAAAACCCCAATCTTTACAAAAACTATTACTAATAAAAAACAGTTGTTTCCTTGTAGTAATATCAAAAAACTGTTACCTATGAAAAACAGTTACGAAATACAAGAGTATATCAAATTTGTTAAACAAAAACAGTTGCAAGCATGAGTTTTAGACGATAATCAAACACATGTAAAATGTCATGGAAGTTCAAACAATAAAAACTTTCCTTGGAAACATTCTTAAACATGTGTAAAATTCCTATCACTCTATTGCNGGTACGAGTAGTCTAAAGCATTCCACATGAAAAACTTGAAGGTAAAACTAAAACCTCAAAAAATGAAGCATGCAAAAGACTTAAAGAGTGAAACAGAAACTCAACAAAATTCGAACTAACATTTATATATTAAAATGGCTAAAACTAAGTATTAACTTATACTTAACCGTATAAAATTTTTATATACTTTGTGGTGCCCCTAAGTTGTCATTTGGGGACTTTAAGAAAATCCAAATTTACCCCCGATGGGACTGGGGGTAACCACCAATTGATACAAAGAAGGGGAAAAAAAGGGGATAAACCAACTAAATCTTTTCAAGAGAGGGGTTGACTTCATTGGCAGAAGGAGAGGGAGAAACTGGGGATGAAGAGGCATGAGCGGTTGGAATCTCACCATCAGGTGAAGAGAGGTTATGACCTTGTTGAGCCTTCTCCATGGGTTCCTTAGTTTTGTCTATTTCAGCACTAAGTTCAAAACCCTCTTGACTCATTTCCATCAATGTGTCAAGGCGAGAATTCATATACGCCCAACTCATATCAACAACAGCCACCCCTTCCAAATCTTCATAATCCTTTGCCCATACTTGAAGCTCAGCTCTCAATCCGTCCTTCTCCGCTTCCCCAGCTTCATGGGCGGCCCTTAATGGAACAATCGACTCCTCTAAAGTTTGAGCTTTGTCTAAAGCCCTACGAAGGTCTTCTTGAGTATGAGTGAGTGAGTGCACGAGCTCGCCTGAGTATACCTCCTTCTGCCCTAACAAGTTCTTCAAGTCTCTAATCTTCTTTGACGCACGGGACAGCTGCTCCGCGAACGAAGACTCCAGAACACTTTTATCTTTATCAGCCTGACTACAAGAAGCCTATTCTACTGCCAGTTCTGCTGCCATGAGTATCATCTGCCGCTTCAAGGTAGTCATTTCCTCTTCTAAAGCATCCATGTCAATCCTTAGGCTATCATACTGCGCTCTCCAATTATTAACATCGACCTACAACTCTTTTGTCTCTTGGTCCGTGTTTGAAATCCTCTTCATAAGCTCCATGCCTATAAGGTTAATCTACAAGAAATAAACCAGTCAGATATGGTAATTTTCATATACGAGAGTGAAAGAGGATAACTTGCATAATACCTTCAAAGAAGTATACACGACCTCATTGGCCCATGTAAGTACATCGTGGCTGGCTAGCTTTTTTTTCTCAGAGGGACCTATCAAAGGCTTGAGCCACACTTCAGGATCACCCGTTTTCTTGAAAATATTCCCCTCAGCTGGAACCTCTATTACCACATGCCGCATCTCTCTGCTGGAAGACCCTACTTACCTAACGGAAGGCATGGAAACAGGCAGAGATGGAACAGCAACAGGCACAGAAGGTTGAGGAACTGGAGAAGCCACGGCCAAAGCAGCAGGCACAGAGAATTGAAGAGTTGAAGAAGTTACGGGCAAAGCAACAGTAGAAGTTAAAATAGTCAAAGGAACAGACGAAACAACTTCTCTCAAAGAAGCATAAAAGACAGCAGCAAAGGGACGTCGTCAGGAGCAAGATCAAAACCCTCATGAATAGGGGAATGTGAAACATCATCAATGACATGGGGCTCAATCACAGACACGGAAGGCAAGGTTAAGGCTGTAAGGTCATTATCTAAAACCATTCGCCTTCTCTGTGGCCTGTGCACCAAAGCACCCTCTTCTTCTTCTTCTACGGAACGAGACTCACTGATCTTCCTCTTCGAGGAAGATGAACCAATAATAATTTCCTGGGCCTGAGCCAAGGATATCTTCGGGATAGATGAAGCAGACACCCCACGAGCAGAGAACCCTATTAAAAGGGAGAAAGTTAAATGACAAAAGAAAAGACTCGAGTAAGGAAAGAAGCAAGAACAAGAGCTTCACTTATCGTGGGTCTTTACTTGCCAACCATACCTCCCATCGAGGTACTTCCAAGATCTCTCTTCTGAAGGAGCAACAGACAACAATTTTTCTACCCAATCATGAATACCGGAGACATTCTCAACAGTATTCATGATTGCTGAGAGAAGAAAAAATAGATATGGTGTTAATAAAACATCTCAAGTCAAAACAAGAAAAAGTAAAAGTGAGCTAAAGCATACTCACGTGCGTGATTTCACTTCTCAGGGAAGGGATGATTTTCTTCACCCACTAAACCAACAGTGGGTACAGCAACATACCAGAGGTACCAACCCCTATCCTTATCATCTCAAGGGGTTACCAGCACTCTTTTGCTTCTAGCAGTCATAGTAAAAACCCCTTCACGAAATAAGGTGGGAGAGTAGAGATGAATAAGATGGTTGAAGGTAAAAGGAACCGAGGCTAAAGAATCCAAACTCCTAAGACATGCGACAACTCGTCACACAAGCGGGCCAACTTGTCCTAAGTATATATTGAAAAAATGGCAAAATTCAATTATAACTGGGTCAATAGGGGGTTTAAACCCTAAAGTGAAAGGATACGTATAAAGAAAAGAATATCTCGTCTTGTAAGACATTATTCTTTGATTACTATTTAGAATATAGACAGGAAAGTCAGACCTCCAAAAGCACTCCCTACGAACAAGGAAAATCTGACCCTCAGTTATAAGGGTTGAATATATTTCGACACTTTCAAGAGAAGAAGATTGGTCTACAAGAACTTGACTATCCCTAGTAAAATCAAACTCAGCAGGGACAATTTCATCGACTCCAGGTTTACGAAGGCGTTCGCCTCTACCTCTAGACAAAGACCGAGAAACCCTAAACCTCAGAGAAACTGGAGATCTAGTGGAAGGAGGAGAAACTATCTGAGAAGAAGAGGAGCCCCTCGAATGAGTGTATCCTAGACTTCTAAGTCTACCACCCCTCCGACTCCTAGTCGGAGCAGAAGATGGCGTTAAACTTTCAATATCTATTACTCTGTCAGGTTGGTTTGAAGAAGACATGTTTACAAAGGCAAAGAAGAAAGATCTTTACAAAAGACAAAGTTAGAAAAGTGTTTCGTGGAAGCAAAGAAAAGAAAAAAAATGTATTTATACTTGAAGACAATCGTCAAACATGAAGAAAAAGGAAAATAATAATGAAAAGTCATAATTGAAGATGTCATTTCGGGACTGGTACAGCCGCAAAAAGCCCTAAAAGGTGCCGAGTAAATGCAGAACCAATCTGAAAAGGACACGTGGTATGAGCATTAAATGGAAGTGACAAACGACGCCTATGGTATAGAGAAGAATACAATGATTCAAGGAAAAGCGACAGCAAAATATTCCCGCCATAAATGAATATCCACTTACCAAATATTAATCGTTAAATATATGGTAAGTGGGGGAACTATCTGTATTGATAAAAAAGAGTTTCACACGTAAGCCAGCTTTTGACAACTCAGCCAGTCACGTGGACACAGGAAAATGCGACAGCTGGACGTGATTCTTTGAAGAGGTACGGTACAAAGAGGCACAGTTCAGTAAACCCACGAACCTATCAGCCACAGGAAACTCAACTTGATCAAAACGGGAGAGAGGCACGGTCAGAATGAATCTAGACAAAGCTACGGGAAGATTTAAAGACCCACAATTGATTACTCGAACGTTATGTAACCGATTCCCAATTACCGTTATCCTTTGTAACGCCTCATTAATGTCATAATTAGTCATTAATGAGTAACCACAGCAAGAGTCGTACGTTATAAGAATCTCCTATATAAGGGAGGGGAATACAGCTTATAAAGGCATCTGATTCTCGAATACAATTAACTTCGATTTTTTATATTTCTGCAATATTGTCTATTATTCATTTTTCTCCACTACCTTGATTATCAGTAACCCGTATTCATCTTAAAAATAAACTTTAGTCAAAGGGTCTAATTCTTTGGTTAAACAATTGTATTTAGCCAAATGCATTATATATTATGTAATTGCATGAATTTCTTCAGTTAACGCTAATTTCAACTGCATTGCAATTATTTATAGTCAACTTTATGTTGTCTAAAATTTACTTGTAAGGTTTTAGAATGTGAACAAGACAAGGCTATATCACCTTAATAGTCGTTATCTATGTTGGGCCTGTTGTTTTATCAAAAATGTGTTAACATTTTCTTAAAACGAATTAATAAGAAAATAGAGGGTAAATCCTAGTTAAGGATAATTAATTCTAGATCTGAGATGGATAACATGAATAGAAAAATATAGTTGAGTATAAATGTTGGCAGTAGTTATGGCCGGATTTTATAGTATGAAAAATACCATGCATTCAATAACATCAAATGGCGATAAAATATAAATAAAGGAGAAGATTCACCCAATCTTGAGTGAGACGGATCCTCTTCATTTGATAAAGATGGATGATAGACAAATACAAGAATCTTAGGACCCTTTTAGATCTGATAAGAAGTGTGGGATAACCGATCTCCCCTTCTTTTTTTGCGAGTGGCGTGTTTTTTATATAGATCTAGAGATACAGAGTCTCCCCCTCTCCCAGGCGCTACAGCTCTTACTGCGTTGTAGGGGTCTAGTGACGGATCGTCCCCGACCATAGTCATGGGACGCTCCACTACGGCCTTTCGTATTCACTTTCACGACATCACTGCTCTCTCATCAGTGAGTCAGATTTAGGCCTATACAGTTAGTCCCTCCGCCTATGATGGTCGGCACAGGGCTAGTACCGTGGGCGGTCTTCTTCCAATATCATCTCAGAGATCTGAACGTTTCGACCGTTGAGTGGGCATTTCCCTAAAAGGCAGTGATGTGAAGTTCATGATGGACTGTCAGATCAGCATGTCAGTTGAAATGACATTTAATTCGTCAGGTGTCATTATGACGCACGTCTGCTGAGCGTCACACTGTTTCTTGTGCCCCTCCCGTTACTTTTGAAAATGTGGCACTTCATTTTCATAACTGGAGCTTTTATCTCTATAAATAGGGGAGTTTTATATTAACCGATGTCATTTTCGGGAGAAGTTCTTTGAAATCATCGGTTCTTTCTTACCTGTTCATACTCAAAAAGGGCAGACAGCCTTTGTGACTGTCATAAATCTTCTCCCATATTCTTGACTTTTGCTTTTGTTCCCAATGGCTAGTCCTTCTTCGAACCCTAACCCAATTATCAATGTTCCGGTACCGGAGAATGTTACCCCCTCCCCTGATGAGGGGGTGAGTTTAACGGAAGATGAGAGTTTTCCGACGGTGGATGAGGTGGTGCCCCGCCCTGGGAAGCCACTAAATGACTTTAACTATGCAGCCGAGGATGATCATGCACCGGTGCTCTCGGTAATGGATGCTATGGCACTTGCTACCTTCAAAATCAAGTGGAGGATCCCGGAACACATTCAACTTATCCCGGCGGAAGGCGATATAGTTCACTTGCATCACCCAGGGTACTGCTCCCTCTACGTATACCCTTTTTTCATTTGATACATGGTCCATCTTCCCTCATTGGTCATAGACTTTTGCCGTTTATACGAGGTGTGCTCGGTCTAGCTCACCCTGTACATATATAAACTCTTTCTAATGCTTACCAAATACGCGGAGCTGGCTGGCTGTGGCATTTCCCTCCGACATATGCTGCATCTTTTCATTCCTCACTTCCAAACGGGGACTATGTTGCATCTCTACCATTGGGGTACGAAGAGCCTGGTGGTCGGAATGGACAATAAGACCAATCATCAGTTTTTTGGAGAGTTTCTTCTTTGTTAGCACGGAACATCCGGTGTACAACCCTATCGGGTTCCCTGAGATGTGGAACTTTGCCCGTGAGTATTCGTCTTATTTTTTACTACGTCGATAAGTTTGTCGTATCTGGTGACTTCACTGACTGGTTGTTGGTTATTTACCCATTTTATTTTTGTTGCAGCTGAGAGGCCTCCTCCTCCGCTAGTTGGCGACATCTGCGAATGTGTGGCTTCGATTCTGCCTCACACAGTAGGGATTCGCGAATGGACGCGTTTCCATAAGAGGTTTGGGCGTAGACCTACAGCTAGTAAGTTGTTTCAAGGCCATAGTTGCACTTCGCTTTACACTCTTCCTTGATTGATACTTAGGCATTCTTCATTTCGTTTTGACAGGTCGAAGAGCGCCAAGAAGGTCAACGGCCGCCTTTCGCCAACCGGCATCCTCTTCTAGTTCGGCACTTCAGATGGTTGTTGATGAGGGTGCTCGGGGTCAGGCCGCTGCACCGGTTGAGTCGGTATCTAGGGCTGGTCGCACAGAAGATGTTCCTTGCTCAAGCTTCCCAGTTCCAACGGTTCGCTCGGTGGGTGAATCCTCTCGTGATGTGGTCGAAGAGACCCCATCAAAGAGGCGAAGAGTAAATTTTAAGGAGACGCCTTCGAGTGATGTGCCTTCGAGGGCTGACCCTGTTGGGATGGTGTTAGAGGATGTGAGTGAGACTGTCCAAGGGGCGGAGGTGTCACCTGAACTGAGGACAGAGGAGGTCGTGATGACGCCTCGACAGGATTTGACGGTTTTCATCGTCATTCAAAGTGGTTCGTCCTCGTCTCGGCAAGCTCGCACCCACCCTCTAGTTGACGAAAGGTTGAAGGGTGTAGTGGTGGGCGATTATGAGTCCGACTCTGACGTTGATCCTGAGGATATGCGATTGTTCGAGGAGGGTTTTACTTGGGTTAAGGTGATTGTCGGCGGCCCTTCACGTGTGCTTGAGATTCTGATGGATGTTAACCTTCTGGAGAACATGGAGGATTTGGCGAGTCAGTTTGATCTCTTGTGTTCTGCTGCTGAGAGTAGATCTCTTCGAAACCTCAGCGACACAGCGATGCTAGTTTGTCACGCTGTGTGGAAGGGATGGATTTAAAATGAGTTTTTGCCTTTACTTCCTTTGTTTTGAATTTTCGTTTTGGGCAGACTCCTCTTTTAATTTTCTTTGCTCTTCTTCCCTTTTTTTTAGACCTACATGTTGGAGGTAGAGAGTGTCCGTCGGGCCGAGACGCACACCGAGTTTTTCTGAAGATGGCCAAGAAGTATCACCGATACTGTAACAAGTGTAGGGAGATGCATATGCGGCTCAGTGCGAGTGGTGATGCGCGTTCCCTTAGAGAAGAATTGGGGAAAAAGGATGAGGACCTGATGCGGTCTATCCGCATGTGTAGTGAGCTCGATGGGCTGATCAGAGTCAAGGATGAGGAACTCGAGGTGGGCAAGGGCGTCACTGCCGAATGTGAGGACCTTCAGGCGAGGGTTTCGTCATTGCGAGCTGAGGTTGAGCAAAATGAAGTCAGGGTTTCTCTCTTGAGCGAGGAGTGGAATAGGAAGGTCGCCGACTTTAAGAGTAAAGTGGCGGAGTTAGAGAGGGCTGGGAGTTCCTGTATTGTGGCTTCGACGAGGGCGGAGACACTGGAAGACACAGTGCATGTCCTTAGATGTGAGCGGGAGGCCAAGAGACAGACGGCCTCTATGAAGGAGGCCAGGCTCGAAGAACGGATAGGTGAGCTCGAGCGTGATGCCTCGAGTTTGTCTGACAAAGTGACGGCCTTGGAGGCCGAGAAAGCCCAGTTGTTGTCTCATACCTCTCAAGAAGTTTCCCATGTTTCCATTCCTCGTCACTTATATGAGTCGTGGGTTCACGCCGAGGCCCAGTGAGACATTTACAAGGATCTGTGAATGGCGGGACGTGTTCCTGAGGTTGTTTTTTAGGATGCTCGCGCGAAAGTGCGTGAGGCTCGGCTTGTTTGTGGTTATGGTCCAGCAACGCCGGAGGCCGACGATGGTGCCAAAATTGAGGATAGTCTCTCTGAAGGTTGAAGTGCTGATGGGGATGGAGTAGGTGCGACAGAGTGAGATTTTTTGTATTTGTTTCCCTTCTTCTTCTTTTTTGTTCTTTTTTTGCCGTTACTTGGAGTTGTATTTGTTGTTTTGGGGGGCGTGTTTGGGTCCCCTGTGTGTAAACTTTTGAATAAAATAGACTTCATTTTGGGTTGTATGTCTCTGGATTTTCTTTCTTTCCCTTTCTTTTGGGGTTAAGTGTTTCGGACCCTTTCACGATAAGTCCCAGTTTTTGATTCGGGAGTTTGGCATGGTCGTGTTCATTTTCCTTAAGCGGAACTTTATTCGAGCGAGTTCGAATGTAAATGATTTGAGCGAGGTCGAATGTTAAGTAATTCGAGCAAGGTCGAATATAAGTAATTTAAGCGAGGTCGAATGTAACTGATTCGAGCGAGGTCAAATGTAATTGATTCAAGAGAGGTCGAATGTTAAGTAAATCGAGCGAGGTTGAGTGTAAGTAATCCGAGCGAGGTTGAATGTAAACAATCTGAGCGATTTGAATGTTTGTGTGAAGTGTAAAAGACTTGGAATTGTGCGAAGAATGTTGTATGTTGTTCTGTTTGTTCATGCCATATGGAGAACGTCGCATGCTCGTTTAATGCATGTATTCGAGAAATTCTCCACATATACAGTCCCTTCACCGTTCTGTTTGGAGTAGTCGAAAGGCGGAACGATGAATCATAGACTAGAATTTCGAGCGTGGTCGAATGTAGTGTAGACGGGAGTTATTGGGTTCGATTACGGCGTTTTGAGCGAGGTCGAGTTTAATTCTGACAAGGAGGCCGAATATTAATTCTGGCGAGGTCGAATATTACTTGTGTAATTGATGTAGTGTCGCTCATCCTTAAGGATAAAATAAGATTGTTGTAGTGTAGAATTGTGAATTGCGAGTGAGCCTCATGAACTTATGCTTTGCTTACACATATTAGAGGGGTTTACATGGTTTCTGGGCTGGCAATACAGTCCCAATCTATATGGTCTCTTGGCATCTTTAGATTTGCTTTGACGACGATCGTTCCCTGTTCGTGTATTTGGGAGAATGTTCCTGCTTCTATTTCACTTAGAAAAACAATCAGTTAAAAGCAAATGAAATCATTCGTTACCTCGATTTGATTGGTCGAAAAGTGGAGGGGAGTGACCATGTTCCCTTCTCTGGTTATGCTTTTAGTGGCCGCTACCAATTTGGCAAGGCCATCTGCTTTGATATTCTGCATTCGAGAGATTTGGTTGAGCTGGCATTCGTCGGACTCGGGTAACGGCTTGAAAATCTCGACATGGTATTTTTGCAGCCTTTGTTCCTTGATTCTGAAAGTCCTTGTGAATTGATTGGCAACGAGCTGAGTCGAACCGCAGGACAACTTGTTCTACTCCGTACTCGAGTGCTAGATTTAGACCTGCAATCACGACCTCGTGCTCGGCTTCGTTACTCATATATGGGCATCTTCTGGACTGGCAAATTTCTTTTCCTGTTGGGACCTCAAGTTCGAGTTCCAGTCCTGATCTCGATGCGTTTGTAACCCAATCCATTCTTGGGTGCACCTAACCAATCTTGAGTTTAGGAATTTGGTATAGTGTCAATCTGGCATTCATATTCTATTTGGGTTCTGTTTGATGGCGTCAACAAAGCTTGTGGACTTTTTTTTTCGACTTCCTCCATGTGTTACATCATGTTTATGCCAGGAAAAAATATTGGATCGAATGTTTCCAAAATAAGATACATCCAGACGAAGAAGCAGTTATAAGAACAAATTACAATTTGCTACAGATAGCAAGGCCACCACATCTAAATCAGAAAGAAGTTATGAAGACAGCATGACATCTCCTAAAAATTACCACCATAAACTGAATACAGCATATATCTAGCATAAGGAAAGTTTTTGGTGCCTAAATCTG
The DNA here is from genome assembly GCA_005239505.1 of Nicotiana paniculata. Taxonomy (NCBI): domain Eukaryota; kingdom Viridiplantae; phylum Streptophyta; class Magnoliopsida; order Solanales; family Solanaceae; genus Nicotiana; species Nicotiana paniculata. The sequence goes on from ML343461.1 coordinate 12,612, forward strand.
GGAGATGCAGATATCATGAGTTTCTGAAAGGAATATCTAGTTGTCTATGTTAACATATAACCTAGCAGTGAATTGATAAAGATGGAAACCAACAGCAAATATTGATTTCATAGACAGCTGCCATAACATTTTCACCACATATTTTCATTAATAAGCTACAACACGTGATGGCCGGAAAAGAATTGTGCCTATTAGAAAGGACGAACCACCATAAGGACCAAATGAGAGGGAGAAAGTTAAGTCACAGATACTACAAAGGCATGCTTTAAAGTTTTTGCCTACAGTTCTTCAAGTTTGCATTTGTGGCGATAGGGTGACGCTATAATGAACATAAAGTGGAACTAGGATTGAATTTTAAATCTAGAAGAAACTAAAATTTTAACTAGAAAATCCCCACAAACAGCGCCAAATTGTTTTACCAAAAATCTGATAAATACTTCTGTCACGATCCAAAATCCATTAAGGTCGTGATGGCGTCGGACCCCACTGTCAGGCAAGCCAACACTTAGTAAATAAATTATATCCTTATTTTTAAATTTTTGAAATCATTCCTTTTTCATTTTCTAAAATACTAATTAGCGGACTTCCACTCAGTAAGCAATAATATCTTAACAAATTTAAATAGTGAACAAAATCCCATAATTATACCAGAATCTGGTGTCACAAGTGCATGAGCAAATATCTAATAATTATACATGTACTACAATACTTGTCCGGAATACAAACTGGACAAGAAATTTAAAATAAATACAATACATCTGAGAAAAACTTTGTCGGCTGCGGGTCGTCTCTTGATGGTTCAGCTCATCTAAGTCTCCAAGTCAGTCACGTCACTGCGTCAAGCAAGGCCACTATCTATGAATGTACATGTGCAATAAAAATGCACAGCAAGTGTAGCATGAGTACGAAAACAACGTGTACTCAGTAAATATCCCGCCTAACCTCGAAGAGGTAGTGACGAGAGGTTGGATTTGACACTTGCTAGAGGTTAATTTTTAATAAAATCAGAGGTGACACAAAGCATGGATATCATAGGAAATTTAATAAGTAATGACAGGAAATAGCAGCTTCTTTCACATTTAACATTTTAAATCTTCGTCATTTCAATTAACAATTTATAATTTCCAGGTCAGTAAACAGGTATAATCATAGAAAGTACGCAGCAATTATCATGCGCAAGAAATGCCGAGGGTCAAACGGCGCGGACCAACAATAATAAATTATGCACTGCCGAAGGGTCGAACGGCTCGAACCATAGATGCATCTATTTTCCCCGCTCGCGAATCGATCATGCGACGCGGTCATAAATAATAATAGAGTTACCCTGCTCGCGAATCATACATGGGACTTGGGTACTCATAGATACACATATTCACATATTTAAATTCACATTTTATCATGAAACAGTTACTTAAGGAAGTGATAAAGTTCTCTTTTAATGGACATGAAGATGATATTTAAATATTTTCTGGAAATTCATTTTCCAAGTTTAATAAGGTTTTAATTATTATAAATTTATCAGTAAGGTTACAAGTACGGCAAATAAAACATGCTTTATTAGGAAAACCATTATTCCAGGAAAAATCAATTCTCTTTCTAGATGATTAAGGAAAATAAATTTCAACCTTCTAAGATATTCAGTTACTAATTTGATAATATTAACAGTCTAATTTCATTAGCAAAATTTCAAATACAACACGTAAGGCATGCTAGTGGTCATAGACTACCCGGACACGAGCATGATAGTAGCTACGCATGGACTCTCGTCACCTCGTGCGTACGTAGCCCCCACAAATAGTAGAACATATTCGTTTAGTTCACCTATGGGGACAATTCCCCCTCACAAGGTTAGAAAGGAGACTTACCTCGCTCCGGAGTTCCATAACCGGCTTCCAAGCCTTTCTAAGCCCTTCCGATGACCCAAATCAATGCACAACGCCCCAAAACTAGCCAAATAATGGACAAACCAATGAAAATATACTCTAATACTTGTAATAATTCAAATTATATAAATTTCCAACTCTGCTCTAAAAGTTGACCAAATTGTCCACGTGCCCGGTTTCCGAAATTTTTCAAAGATAAACTTTACCCATAGCCTCACTAACTCAAATATGTAATTCCAATTCCAAAAATACAAATTCTAGGTTTTCTACATGAATCCCAAACTTCTACTAATTTCCATGACCAAATCTATATACAAACCTTGTATTTAACTTGAAATGAGTAGGAACAACTTACCTTGACATAGATGACGGAAATCCCCACTTGAAGCTCTCCAAAAATCGCCCAACCAAGAAAAATGAAGAGAAATGGCCAAGACCTCGGTTTAAAATAACACACTGTCCAGCCTCGACCTTTGCACCTGCGGCCCCCAGCCTCGCACTTGCGCGCCCGCAGGTGCGCCCAAGCACCCGCACCTACGGCTTTCCCAGCTCCAGCCAAAACTCGCACCTACGAGCCATTCACCACATATGCGCCTTTGCTGGTGCAGAAATAGCCTCGCACCTGCGCGCCCCAACCAAGCTAGCCTCTTCCGCATCTGTGACACAAAAGCCGCACATGCGGCCCAAGTCCCGCAGGTGCGGTCATATCAGATGGCAGCAGCCTCAGCTCTTTCTCAATTTCCAAATTCTATCCGTCAACCACCCGGAATCCACCCGAGGCCCCCGGGACCCCGTCCAATCACACCGACATGTTCCAAAACATAATGCGGACCTGCTCGAGGCCTCAAATCACATCAACCAACATCTAAACAATGGATTGCAACTTGATTCAATCTTTATGAACTTTAAAATTTCCAACTCCTACATTCGATGCCGAAACCTATCAAATCATGTCTGATTGACCCCAAATTTTTCACACAAGTCACATTCAACATTACGGACCTGCTCCAACTTTCGGAATCGCATTCCCCCCCGATATCAAAATTTCCACTTCCGGTCGGATTTCTCAAAAACCTTCAAATTTCTATCTTTAGCCAAATGACTTCAAAATAACCTACGGACCTCCGAATTCGCTTCTGATCGCGCTTCCACCTCCAGAATCACCATACGGAGCTATTCCCAGACTCGAAATCCCAAACGGACATCAATGTCACTGAAGTGAACTTCAACCCAGACTTATGAAATTTCTTCTAAAGTGCTGACTTCTACAATATGTGCTGAAACGCTCCCGGGTCATCCAAAACCCGTTTCGAACATACGGCCAAGTCCGAAATCATCATACGAACCTGCTAGAACCTTCAAATCCTGATTCTAAGGTCGTTTACTAAAAAATCAAATCTTAGTCGATTGTTCCAACTTAAGGCTTCTGAAATGATAATTTTCTTTCCAAATTGACTCTAAACTTCCCGAAATTCAATTCCGACCACACCTACAGGTCATAACACCTGAAATGAAGTTGCTCATGGCCTCAAACCGCTGAACGATGCGCTAGATCTCAAAATGACCGGTCGGGTCGTTACATTCTCTCCCACTTAAACATATGTTTGTCCTCGAACGTGCTAAGAACTGCTCTAGAGTTATCTGAAATCATTGTTTAACACCTTGCGCACCTGCCTGTGCTACCACAACCTAGTTGAGTACATTAGCTCGGTGAAATCCGAAGATATCCTCTTTCATCTAGGCAATGGGCCTTAGAACCAGGTCTTCATCATCTGAAATCCTCTACCAGGCTTGTTTCCAATATATGAACACCATATCAACTACCATACGATGTACCATAACATGACTGCATAGCTTTGCTAAATTAGCACCATGCACTGCAAAATTTATCATCTAACCACAATGACGTTCCTTGAACCTTAATAGCCAAAATTTCACGAATTTGATGCTCCTGATGTACCTCAGGACACATATATATAAGTCTTGCTATAACGCTTACGGTACCACCACGACGGAGGAGACGTATAGAAATCCTCAGCCAACTGCAGAGTCAACAAATCATTGAATCCCCCCTCCTGACTAGAATCATCACCTCATTACTAACCAAATAAATGGTATTTGCCCTTTAATATACTTCACAAAATCTTATCGCACTGATCCCTGCTCTGATAATCTCGTCTTACCCAGTACGAACTGCTCAGACAACAGATCACCCCAAACATGACTGACAGTCTCACATGATACCACAACGCGCCAATAGGACACAACTCGAACGCAATACATAAAGAAAACGAATTATGAAAGGAACTACTCAACTCACGCAATTAATATGAACCTTCCTCCGAAAAGTAGGACGCAAAACACAAGAAAATAGATATAGGGAACCTCACTCAACATCACACTGTTGCGGCGTGCAACCCGATCCAAATAACATAAATTTCACGTAAGAAGACACACACCGAGCTAAATTTCTCATTACCGTAAAATACCGAATATCGGTCACAAGCACGCTAATTGCATAATACCATCCTGGGGAGACTGATAGAGCTATACGCTACAAAACTCAAGCACAACTGAGGTGCGATATATAATCTGAATCTCAAGAGCTATCCTGCTCACACTACATCATCACTATGCGGGAACTCAACACATAGGAAAATATCAAGATGTTTCCCAACTCACACGGCACAACAGAATATTACATGATATGGACGAAGACGGAACAACATCTGATGTTCTAATACCTTTCCATGAAAAGCGCTATACCTAAATGAACACACCTGACTCGTATGGATCCATAATCATATTTAAATCCATCAACAAACATTGAGTCTACCTTGCTAGCACCGAACTAGGCTAATAGCTTTACCTGGGTCCATATTAACCCACTTCCTCTCATAACACGCAAGAACAACCATCATAGCTGGGACAAACATCCCACAATCCACAACCAAATGAACCGGACGCCTTCCAGGCATAAATGCTCAAATAAGCAATATTATACTTCTTCATACTCAGTCCAAATATTCAATCCATTAAGTGACTACATGTCACACTCATACGATCATCCCGTGGTCACGCTCCCACGACCTTCCACACAAGGTAGCAAGTCTGCACATCCACCACTAGCCACACTAACGCTGTAAGAGCAAATCAAGAACTCATAACTAGGATGCAAGCCTCTTTCACCAAACACCAATATTAGGTGACACTAAAGACAATAACAACTTACTCTAAACATTCAAATCCCTTTTTCTTGCTCATCCGAGCTCATGAAATCCTTGTCAACACCGAACCGCAACCTCGATCCTTACTTCCAGTTACATACTGCTTACCGCACCTAACATGCCAATATGCACTCGCACATGAATATCGTCATAACTCTTGAACTGCTAATAGGGCAAACACTTCATCATATAAAGACCTCTTAATTAACCCAATTCAAGAGAACCATCGCAACACACGAGTGGATTCTCATAATCACAAAACATGCAAATCCTCAAACTCCACCTCTGCAAGACATAACTGATTCACCTGTATACCTCAAACTGAAACTGATACGACACTCAGCCGCGCAATCGACTCATCAACAGCAGACTCCCCCACTTGGCTGAATCCATAAATCAAGATGAACAATAACTCACAATTCCCATACGCTAACACCGCCACGATACCGCGGTGAGAATCAATTAAACTTTCCATAAGCTCATATAACACGACCCATATCATACCTCAATTCAATTCGCACTCACCGCAGGAATAATGATAACCCCAATCAACACATAGCAACTCAATTCGCACTCATCTTGAGTGACTCCATTCCACGAGACCATTTCATTTCCACACCCATGAACCGTCTCATGCCCTCCTGGATCGCGCATTCATATCTTCGACTGATATACCCATCCTGGAAATCTTACTACAAGTCCGGAGCCTATTTCTCTCATTCCTCAAATACCATACTGCAAGCCGAAAACATCATGGAACATTTCGGGCCACCTATCACAATCTGTTGCAAGGCCCGATCCTTAGCCATACTACGGACATGAAACCCTTAAGCACCCGCATTCTTAACTTTCGAATTCGTTAGGACCACTATTGAGAGTCACCCACTCTGACTTGTCCTGAATACAATCAACTCCAAGGCTCTTCTAGCACACGAACACCCTTTCAATGACACACGTGACTGAGTCACTGCCCTTATAACTCGCCTATGCATTAAGCATAAATTCTGAATCTTCCAAAGCCTAACACTGATTCGATAAGTCCAACCCTTGCACACGTTTATCAAATCCCATGTTCAATTACTATTCTACTCCCTTCCCCTTAGCTGCAATAACTTGCCAATACGCTGACAATCCACAATCCCATGAGAAAATAATCCTGCAACCCAATCGCAGGCGGTGGGACTCTCCCACTTAGCCCGAAGCTACTCCTTGCACCACTCTAGACCCCATCGAAGTTCTTTCTTCATTGTTGACATGATAATCAACCAACCCGTCAAATTCTTCTAAATTCTCCTGTTAGCATTCCATGAATACTCAAATTCCCTCGCATCATTCACATATTCGGTCTCCTACCGAACAACCACTGGAATTCCTCGCAGAAACTTGCCAACCACACAACCGCTAACCTGCTCACAGGAGATAACCTTTCTGCGAAAATCACCAATTGACACCTTCCAACGATGATGCACTGCAAAATATCTATGACATCAATACTCCGTCCTACGCTCGTCCTCATTTACCAACTTTACCAGTCCGTCTGCTCCTCATGGACATCCACTAAAAATGCGACAACGCCTTCCAACTCACCGCTATATTTCATCCTTCTTCATCCCGAACAACTCTTCTCTGTCGCATTCCATCTCCCGTCGCAATAGCCAATATTTCAATTTAAGACAATGGAACCAATCACCATCCACCAAAATTCCCAAATCACTCCAAACTTCCTCTTAAGAGGTGTATCTATATTACCACAGAACTCATATGCTACGCTGCCACTCTCCAACTTTGGTTAAACTCACTCCTGCAAGAAACTACCTGACCTCCTTTTCTTACACCTGGCCTTTTATAAATTTAACCATCACCTGACACTTCCCACGTGTCCTTCCTTATCCCTTGTTGCCCAGCCATTGCCCTAGGCCAATAACTATCTTTGTAGCACTTAAACCAACAGATCACCACAACTTCAAACCTTTCCGAAGATCATCTTTCTCGAGCCGCCTTTATTAGAAATACTTATTCAATACTGAACCACCGCACACCACGACCTCTAACAACCTCTTCTTCAATATTACTTCACAACACTCTGACCCAATGCAACCGAAGAAACTATAACACCGGCATATTCTATCTGATCAAAGACAACGATACCACATCACAGATGAAAGTTCCACCTTACTTGGAAACACCAAGTCTTATTACTTTATCAACCCAAACTTGAACATTCATAGTTCAATTGACTTTCCTTCACCGGAACTAAAATACTAAAATCTCAAAATCACGCTCTCAGAAGACCTCCTCCCAAATCATTCATTGTCCCAACACATGGGCAAACTTCCTATCACCACGCCAATACTGTGCGGTGACCAATCATAAGCACCATAACAACCTGAGCATAGCCTCAAAGCCCTCATAAACACAGCTACTGAGCTGAAACAACATATTATCCTTCCGCAGAGCGACGACAATAGCCCCAACCAACTACGCATGGAAAAACATCACGCACCATATTTGTAGTACCATTACCATTCTTCAAATCCCGATTTATAGCAAGCACTTCGCGACGCGTAAGATGGAATATGAAGAAACGTAGGCATAAGCCTTAAAGGGAATCAAACCACACGATGAGTAATCAAGAAGGAAAGTACTCCTAACAGCCCTGTAGCCTCTCGAAGATAAGTACAGACGTCTCTGTACCGATTCGCAAGACACTACTAGGATTGCTCATGACTCGTGAAACCTAAGGGAACCTAGTGCTCTGATACCACATTGTAACGACCCAAAATCCATTAAGGTCGTGATGGTGCCAAACCCCACTGTCAGGCAAGCCAACACTTAGTAAATAAATTAAATCCTTATTTTTAAATTTTCGAAATCATTCATTTTTCATTTTCTTAAATACTAATTAGCAAACTTCCACTGAGTAAGCAATAATATCTTAACAAATTTAAATAGTGAATAAATCCCATAATTATCCCAGAACCCGGCGTCACAAGTGCATGAGCAAATATCTAAGAATTATACATGTACTACAATATTTGTCCGGAATACAAGCTGGACAAGGAATTTAAAATAAATACAATACATCTGAGAAAGACTTTGTCGGCTCTGGGTCGTCTCCTGATGGTTCAGCTCGTCTAAGTCTCCAAATCAGTCACGTCACTGCGTCAAGCAGGGTCACTATCTATGAATGTACCTGTGCAATAAAAATGCACAACAAGTGTAGCATGAGTACGAAAACAACGTGTACTCAGTAAATATCCCGCCTAACCTCGAAGAGGTAGTGACGAGAGGTCGGATTTGACACTTGCTAGAGGTCAATTTTAATAAAATCAGGGGTGCCACAAAGCATGGATATCATAGGCAATTTAATAAGTAATGACAGGAAATAGCAACTTCTTTCACATTAAATATTTTAAATCTTCGTCATTTCAATTGACAATTTATAATTTCCAGGTCAGTAAACAGGTATAAATCACAGAAAGTACGCAACAATTATCATGCGCAAGAAATGTCGAGGGTCGAACAACGCGGACCAATAATAATAAATTGTGCACTGTCGAAGGGTCGAACGGCTCGAACCATAGATGCATTTATTTCCCCCGCTCGCGAATCGATCATGCGACGCGGTCATATATAATAATAGAGTTACCCTGCTCGCGAATCATACATGCGACTCAGGTACTCATAGATACACATATTCACACATTTAAATTCACATTTTATCAGGAAAACAGTTACTCAAGGAAGTGATAAAGTTCTCTTTTAATGGACATGAAGATGATATTTAAATCTTTTCTAGACATTCATTTGCCAAGTTTAATAAGGTTTTAATTATTATAAATTTATCAGTAAGGTTACAAGTACGGCAAATAAAACATGCTTTATTAGGAAAACCATTATTCCAGGAAAAACCAATTCTCTTTCTAGATGATTAAGAAAAAATAAACTTCAACATTCTTAGATATCAGTTACTAATTCGACAATATTAACAGTCTAATTTCATTAGCAAAATTTTAAATACAACAGGGAGGCATGCTAGTGGGTCCTAGACTACCCGGACACAAGCATGACAGTAGCTACGCACGGACTCCCGTCACCTCGTGCGTACGTAGCCCCCACAAATAGTAGCACATATTTGTTTAGTTCACCTATGGGAACAATTCCCCCTCACAAGGTTAGAAAGGAGACTTACCTCACTCCGTAGTTCCATAATCGGCTTCCAAGCCCTTCTAAGCCCTTCCGATGACCAAAATCAATGCACAACGCCCCAAAATAGCCAAATAACAGACAACTTTACACATGGCCTCACTAACTCAAATATATAATTTGCTCTCAATTTCATGCTCAAATTCGTGGTAACAATTCCAAAAATACAAATTCTAGGTTTTCTCCAAGAATCCCAAACTTCTACTAATTTCCATGACCAAATCTATATACAAACCTTGTATTTAACTTGAAATGAGTAGGGAAAACTTACCTTGACATACATGATGGAAATCCCCACTTGAAGCTCTCCAAAAATCGTCCAACCAAGAGAAAAATGAAGAGAAATGGCTAAGATCTCGGTTTAAAATAACACACTGCCCAGCCTCAACCTTCGCACCTGCGTCCCCCAGCCTCGCACCTGCACGCCCGCAGGTGCGCCCAAGCACCCGCACCTGCGGCTTCCCCAACTCCAGCCAAAACTCGCACCTGCGAGCCATTCGTTGCAAATGCGCCTTCGCAGGTACGGAAATAGCCTCGCACCTGCGCGCCCCAACCAAGCCAACCTCCTCCGCATCTGCGACACAAAAGCCGCACCTGCGGCCCAAGCCCCGCAGGTGCGGTCACATCAGATGACAGCAACCTCAGCTCTTTCTCAAGTTCCAAATTCGATCCGTCAACAACCCGGAATCCACCCGAGGCCCCCGGGACCCCGTCCAATCACACCGACATGTTCCAAAACATAATGCGGACCTGCTCGAGGCCTCAAATCACATCAACCAACATCGAAACAATGGATTGCAACTTGATTCAATCTTTAAGAACTTTAAAATTTTCAACTGCTACATTCGATGTCGAAACCTATCAAATCATGTCCGATTGACCCCAAATTTTGCACACAAGTCACATTCAACATTACGGACCTGCTCCAACTTTCGGAATCACATTCCCACCCCGATATCAAAATTTTCACTTCCGGTCGGATTTCTCAAAAACCTTCAAATTTCTATTTTTAGCCAAATGACTTCAAAATAACCTACGGACCTCCGAATTCGCTTCCGATTGCGCTCCAGAATCACCATACGGAGCTATTTCCAGACTCGGAATTCCAAACGGACATCAATATCACTGAAGTGAATTTCAACCGAGACTTATGAAATTTCTTCTAAAGTGCTGACTTCTACAATATGCGTTGAAACGCTCCCGGTCATCCAAAACCCGATCCGAACATACGCCCATGTCCGAAATCATCATACGAACCTACTGGAACCTTCAAATCCTGATTCTGAGGTTGTTTACTCAAAAATCCAATCTTAGTCGATTCTTCCAACTTAAGGCTTTTGAAATAAGAATTTTCTTTCCAAATTGACTCTAAACTTCCCGAAATTCAATTCCGACCACACCTACAGGTCATAACACCTTAAATGAAGCTGCTCATGGCCTCAAACCGCTAAACGGCGCGCTAGAGCTCAAAATGACCGGTCGGGTCGTTACAACTTCTAAGAGAGATTTGATAAGCAAAATGGAAGGTTAATCCTAGTTAAGCTTATTGACTGTCAGATCCGTGAAGGTGATAATGAATTAATGAGATAAAGTTTCGTAGTATTAAATTCTGGACAAAGATGCTGATGATGATTGACAATAAATATGCGAGTGAATAAGTGGAGTAAATGCATTCAATAGCAATAAATATAATAATAAAGGATAACTCGCCCGAAATGCCAAACGTGAGATTCAACTATCTCGTTGTCAGCAGTGCAAATGATAAGCAACGTGGATGAAATACTGTGTTCTTGGATCTTGTATATGAAAAGGTATCTTTTAACTAGGGAACCAATAGAAAAGACAAGAAGTGTATATTCCTTTCAACAGTCAATATTACAAAGTGTTCTTTCAGAGAGTTTTTTTTGGATCTAACAGAAACTATAGATTTTAACTAGAAAATCCCCACAGTCGGTGCGAAATTATTTTACCAAAAAGGTGTTAACTTTTTCTTAAAACGAATTAATAAGAAAATAGAGGGTAAATCCTAGTTAAGGATAATTAATTCTAGATCTGAGATGGATTACATGAATAGAAAAATATAGTTGAGTATAAATGTTGGCAGTAGTTATGGCCGGACTTTATAGTATGAAAAAGACCATGCATTCAATAACATCAAATGACGATAAAATGTAAATAAAGGAGAAGATTCACCCAATCTTGAGTGAGGCGGATCCTCTTTCATTTAATAAAGATGAATGATAGACAAATACAAGAATCTTAGGACCCTTTTCAGATCTGATAGGAAGTGTGGGATAACCGATTGCCCCCTCCATTTTTGAGAGTGGCATGTTTTTTATATAGATCTAGAGATAGAGAGTCTGCACCCCTCCCCCCGGGCGCTGCAGCTCGTACTGCGTTGTAGGAGTTTAGTGACGGATCGTCCCCGGCCATAGCCGTGGGACGCGGTCACTACGGCCTTTTGTATTCACCATCACGACCTCACTACTCTCTCATCAGTGAGTCAAATTTTGACCCATACACCTGTGTTGCTCACAGGCAGCACCAACCTAGTATACAAAGACACCATAGTTATTGCGAAATTAGCTACCCAAAAAAATATTGTGCTTTGTATTTTATTTGGCTCACTTGCACAAAGCACAGGTAGGGGTGGGCATAATACCGACCTCACCAAAAATTTTGGTTTTTCAGTTTATTCGATCAGTTTGCAGTTTATAATTAAAGAATATATAGTTGTTACTAATATGGCTATATATATTTCCCACGATATGAATATATAGCTTTTACTAGTTCAAGACTGCTAAGTAGTAATGGAGTAGTGCGTTTGATGAGGTAGAGATTTAAAAGAGGGAGCAGCTACAGAGAGTGTGGCAAGTAGAACTTCTTTTTTTCGCGTCCACTTCACTTGATTTATTCTGTTATACAGTACACCTTTTTTTTCCCTTTCTTTCCTTCTTTTCTTTTGGTTCCTTCCATATAATGTAAAATACTAAATGCATTTAACTTTTGGGAAGCTTCTTTTTATTTATTTTTTTCCGGGATTTAATTGGGTATTACGGTATATAAATTAAGGTAAAAGAGATGTAGAACAATGATTCGAGTATTTAAATGTTAAAGTAATGGTTTTACATGTTAGTCTCAAATACATGTAACAAAGCGAGTTTGAGATAATTGTAGGGGGGAAAATAACTTAAGCACATACTACGAATTATTTACAGAAGTAATCTATTTTCGTTGTTTCGTATTATTTTTGTCATGATTGAAATCGAAAGGTCGAACAGATTAAACCAAACCGAAAATAAATAAATCGAACCGAATCGAAGCTATTATGATTCGATTTTGATTATTTAAGTTACGAACCGAATAAACCGAACCGAAATTCTACAAAATCGACCGCGCCCACCCCTAAGCACAGGGGCGTCTGTTGTAAAATATTAAAGTAGAGAGGAAATCGTGTAATATTTACAAATTGGAGAGGATGTCGGCACGTATCCTTAATTTGCGGAAGAAAAAGATAAACGAAGTCGTTTCATTCACATATCGAAGTATGCCCAAGATATAGGGAGAGAGAGATGTGCTCCTTACAAATACCAGATCTAAGATTTTGAAAAGAATCGCAATTTTGAAGCTATCAGAAAATCCCAAACAACAACCATGTCTTACTACCCAAAAGGCTACCACGGCGAAGATGACGAAGGAGCTGAATTTGACGAGTACGATCCAACTCCGTATGGTGGTGGATATGACATCGCTTTGACTTACGGTCGTCCACTTCCACCCTCTGATGACACCTGTTATCAGCCTACTTCTGCTTCTGATGAATTCGACTATGATCGTCCTCAGTACTCTTCTTATGCTGAGCCTTCTGCTTATGGTGATGAGGCTCTTGAGACTGAGTACCAGAGCTATTCTAGGCCCAAGCCTCGGCCCACTCCTTCTTATCATCGCCCGTCTGAGGAAGAAGGCGAAGCTTATGAGCAGCCTCAGGCCAATTATGGGTTTCAGCCTGGGATGAATCGTCCTGGTGGTGGCTATGGCGGAGAAAGTGAATATGGATCTGGATATGGACAGAAGAGTGAGTATGAAGAACCCGCTTCCGAATACGGATCCGGGTATGGGAGAAAGAGTGAGTATGTAGAACCCGTTTCTGAATACGGTTCCGGGTATGGGAGAAAGAGTGAATATGAAGAACCCAAATCAGAATATGGATCCAGGTATGGAAGAAAGAGTGAGTATGAAGAACCAACATCAGAATACGGATCTGGATATGGGAGAAAGAGTGAGTATGAAGAACCCGCTCCTGAGTACGGATCAGGATACAGGAAGAAGAGTGAATATGAGGAGCCAAGCTCGGAATACGGGTCGGGTTATGAGCGTAGGACCGAGTCCGAAGAGTATGGATCTGGTGGATATGGAAGGAAGCCCAGCTACGGGCAGGAGGAAGAGGGGGAGAGGAGGCCCAGTTATGGGCGTTCAAGCTACCAGACTGAGGAGGGAGAAGGGTATGAGAGGCCTCGCTATGGAAGGTCCGAGGAGGAGGACTACAGGAAACCCAGTTATGAGAGGCGTGGTGATGACGACGACGAGGGCTATGGTCGCAAGAAATATGTGAGTATTCTCTTCTTTGTTTTGATTGAATTTTTATCTCTTACTCTGAATCCTTTAAGTTTCTCTATTAGTAATTCCTTGGGTTTTGAATAGTAGCTTATTAGAGAGCTTATATCTATTGATTCATTGAGATGTTTCAGTCTGTCCGATAGAAACACTAGAGATTAATAGAACAATTCCAATGGGTTGTGTACTTATTTAAAGAGGCTCTTGAATGTGCACCCAATGTAGCTACTAGGCTACTACCCGACATCTCATTTATTATGTTAGATGAACAAGGGAGGCATGATACTGTGGCAAGAAACATATAGGCAATCCTTTGATTTTATAGAAACTGCTGCTTGTTAAATGAGTAGTTCTTCACTTTGCCTACATTTTGGTGCGAGAAAGATATTATCATTTAGAGGCCTGACTTAGCTCATTGTAAGTAGCTCCTTGTTGTGCGCATTCACTCTTAATCTACACCTTTGTCAAAAGAAAAGGAAGAAAAAGATTGTGGTTAGCCTTCAAGCGTTAAATGGACTAAGCACGCAATGGTCGAGCCTAATAATTCTAACAAGAGCATTTTAAAACATGCAAGAATGCCATTTTTAGGGTTCAAACCTAAGGCTAGGAGTGGCAAACGGGCGGGTCGGATATGGTTCGAGTCGAACGGATAATGGAAAACGGGTAAATTACCCGACCCATATTTAACACGGGTAATAAACGGGTTAACCGGCAGATAAAATGAGTAACCATATTATCCATTCATGACTTCATATTAGCCTCAAGCTCTAATATGAATTTATTGCCCTTTGCAACAGAAGAACATTACTGAAATAATTTTTCAATAATTGTATTATACATATTTTACCCATTTGGTTACTCATTTTTCTAATGGTAATATGGGTAATTATCCATATTCGACCCGGTTTTAAAAAGTTGGGTGAATAACTATTATTTTTAACCATCTTGTCAGGTCTACTTGTGACCTAAAACAACTCTTTTATCACCTTTGCCACTGCACTAAAAGCTTGTCTTACGTCAAAGGTGTTCAAAATATTTTATATTACTCCTATATACAAAGGATTTGTTTTTACCCAATTTGCAAAGCATAATTGTCCGGCGTAGAGGCTTCAATTAAACTCCTTTCATTATATGACATATTTCATTAAAAAGGAATACAGAACCCCCTTAAGTATATATGTAGCTTCGTCACTGCAGGCAGGTATTCACCATATTCTAAAGTTTGAGAACCTTCCTAGTGTGTTAGACACGTTTGTGATTGTCAAGGATGTGCACTTTTCAAAATCCGCACACATGTTAATTGTATTATGAATTAATTGGATGAGGCACTGTGCTTTAAGCTTGTCTGGTGGAGTTTGTTTTGGTGTTAAGGTTTGACCTCATTTCAACTCTTCTCTGATCCATCTAATCTAATCTGTATGAATGGCAGGGTGATGACGACTCTGATGATGACGAGAAGAAGAAATATCACCGCAAACACTATGATGATTGAGCAGTGTGCTTTAATCATCTGAGCCAGATTTACGCCGTACTAAGAACTATCACAAAATAAAAGTTGGCAAGTTTGAAATATATTTTGTTTGTGAATGTTTGCTATGTTGGCTGGACTGCACTGTCCAGTTATTTATGTGATGTATTTTACTCCTGTACTGCAATAATAAATCCCAGACATTTGTCAGGGTTAGTATGCCATGAATGTGTGAACTTTATGATCATGATGTTTCTTGATCTCATAAATTTCAAAAGTGATGAGAACTTTGCAAGTTCATTCAAATGATGTACTTCTGCAATTTACTCATGGTTGGTGATTGATGTGGGTATCATTATATGCCTGCATCTCTCAATTTGTTAGCTTAAACTTCTGTTGAATTTAATGTGGCATCAATCGAGGATTAACTTATCAATCAGATATCAAAATGAGTTTGTTAAAGGTAACTCATTTTCATCTTTTATTTTCCTCTTTACTTCTTGAATAGGAAATATTTACTTTACTCCTCAAAAGCTGTCGCAACACTTAAATGACAATTCTCTTGGCAACCAAAAAGAGATAATAATGCCAAAGGGTTGTTAGGTAGGATGTATTTGGGAAAGTAATACATGTGTTAGTTATGCATCTTTATTCAGTACTATTTTTATACGTAGCAAATTATGACATTGGCAATGCTATTAATACATGGATAAGTATATATAAAGACATAGTTGTCCGTTTAGAATCTTTAATATGCCAAATCAAACAGTTTATAAGAAATAATCTCAGTATAACTAATTACAACATTACTAATACATCATATTTAATATTATTCTTATCCACCCTATCAAACAACCCCAAAGTGTTGTACTGTGGATAACCAATTCTCTGTTGTAACAATTACTAAATTTCAAGCAAACAAGAGTCAATTATATGAATCTTCATTATTTATGTTGCTTCACTTAAAAAAAAAGCAAGCATTAAAAGTTTTCTATATCTTTTACTAGTATATAATTTTTTGCAAAAAATAGACTCCAAAAGAATATTGGACTGAAGGTAAACGAAGCAACGTGAACGAAATTAATTTCAACTAATTGGAATCGCCGGTATAAATATTTTTTCAACTCTCTATGATAACATGGAAAAATTTAAAGTGAGAAACGCATATAACAGCACAATTTGTCTGCGGACTTAAATAGTAACCCTGATTAAGATAAATTAGCATGCTCCACATCGGAACTGGTTTAAGTATTTGGTTTAAGCTCAATACTGACGGAACATACAAGAAGAATAGCAAAAAATCAGGAACAGGAGGAGTGATCAGAGATCACACAGGGAGCTGGATTGTAGATTTCCAAAAATAAACCACTGCGATCTCCCCCTACACGCTGAATTACAGGCCATTTATGAGGGTCTTCAAGTTGCTCAAAAATTCAAACTTTAACCACTTGAGATTGAACTGATTCAACTGAGGCCATCAATGCTTTACTTCATGACCACAAAATCTTTTCTAATAAACACTATGCAGATCATCAATGCACCAGCTGAAGTACCCCCTGTTTCGACATAATTTCCGTGAAGGTAACCAAGTGGCACATCTACTAACTAAAGACGCCACCAGCAAATCAGTTCAGATAAGCCAAAGTACCATGCAACTCCACCTTTTTTTGTAAACCTACAGCTGACTAAGGAACAATGTGGAGAATGTATTTTTTTTAAAACATTATCTACCTCGGTTTGTAATATGCTAAGGTCACTCGAAAATCAGAATATCGCTTCTGACAATCTACCAATGAGTGGAAAATTTTCAAGTACTTATAACAAGCTAAATGCTTCTAGTTAACATAATATAATATAGGTCAAATACATCGGCAGCCCCTTAAAGTTGTCTCCACTTTTCACTTTGACACTTTATCTTAAGTCCGTTCCATTTGAACACTCCAACCACACCTCGAATGTGTCATTTAGACACAAAAAATATAGGCAGCCAAACGTAATAGATGCGTGGAATTCACACGCTAGATTAACCAATAAGATGGAGACACGTGGATTTATTAAAAAATAAAAAAAAGGTTTTTGAGAAAAGAAAAAGAATAAAAGAAAAACAAAATCTCAACCACAGGATAACGGATAAGATAAAGACACGTGAATTTAACTTAAGCAAATTTTTAAAAAATGACAAAAAAAATTAAAAGATAAGCAAGAACCCCACCCCACCCCCTACCCCCCTTCGTCATCTTCTTGACGACCCCCCTCCCACCGCTTTCTTCTA
>MDKI01225445.1:0-72309 GCA_005239505.1 Nicotiana paniculata
AGGCTTCTGATGGAAATGAGGGTAGGGGGTGGGTCGTTTGGACAGTTATATATTAGAGGGGGGTGAGTTCCTGGCCTTCTGATCTATTTCGATCAATGGCCAGGATTTAATTAACCAAACTAAACGGGGTCGTTTGGAGGGGTGCTGGGGCAGGCCGGGTTAAAGGGGGAATGTGGGCTGGGCAGGTGAGTGTTTGTAGAGACTATATTTGGGCCTGGGTTCTTTTGGCCCAGGTCCGATTTTTTAAACATCTTAAGCTTAAATAAAATCCTTAATTTAGTTAATACTAATTCTAATTAAATTAAAATGTAACAACTAATTTTGACCTTGATTCATGGATTAATTAAGGATAAAATAATTAATTTTATACTCCTAATTAAATATGTGATTTATTGGATAAAAATGATTTATTTTAGTAATTAGTTGTTAAAAACTACATTACATCAAATGACAACTATTCATCCATTTTTAAATCAATTAATTACAAATGATAAGTCCGTAATTCTTTGATAATAGCGATGCAATTTTAGTAATTTTAACAGATGAATTATGAATATGCCAAAAAATACAAATCTTTCACAATTAATCACTGAAAATCAATAAAAATTCATAAAATCAATTGATTTATTGAGATTTTTATAGGACGATATGGCGAGTAAAAATCACATGCTCACAGGTAAGAATCAAAGTTAACCCTTAATTAAGGGACTGAGTATCAATCAATGTAAAATCAGTATAGGTATCCTTAATTGAAGGGGTTAAGTTCATACGGTTAGTAGGCAAATAACAAATAAGGAAAGATACCATATGTGACTGCATATAGCATATAAGGAAATAACTTAGCATAGTACAAGTATGGGGCATGCAATTGAGGCTAGGTTCAGAATATTTCAATTAAGGAAATAATATAAGACTCCGCGTGACAGTATAGTTGACCAAAATAAGGCAAGGAAATAATTTAAAGGTTGTAAAGCAGTAAGAAAATCATCACAAAAGATCAATGAGAGATTCAGTTACAGGAAATTAGGGGTTTAAACAGGAGTAATGCTGATTCTTGTGAGTACACGAAGTAAACACACAATAGGACAGGAAAATCGGAGATTTAAGTAAAAATCACATAGAATAAGGGATTCAATACTAGCACAAAGTAAATGATTAAAGGGATTAACAAACGAACATGATATAATAGGGAGTATCAAAAAGTCAGAAACCGTAATGACTGTAGCAGCAAGAAATCACATAGGATTAGAGATTCATCTAAACAAAACATTAACAATGAGAGGGATTAAACAGAGCAGCTACAACATAAGCAGAAGAAGAAAAAATCAAGAACCCCAATGAGCAAATATAGGATAAAAGCCATAGAAAACTCATGATGTATTCATAAGAGACAAACACATATACAAATAAAAAGAGTAGATCAATAAAGAAAAACCTAATATTATAATACAGTGTTAAAAGTAAAGTTTTATCATAATAAACTATGAAAAAGAGATTTTAACAGAAACCGTTTAAAATACGAGAATAATATCAGAAGAACCCTTAAACTTGAAGAAATCATTTTTGCAAAAAGGTTTTTTAGAAACCCTAATTGGAAAACAAAATTCATTTTATGAAAAATGGAAAACCCTTAAAGAAAACATCAAAACGACTTGAAATATGTATAGATCTGTTACAGATCTAGAAAGATCTGAGGTTTTAGAAGTTAAGGTTTCGAAGAGAGAACCCAAAGAGGAGAGAAAAGCTTAAGGTTTTACCGGTTTCCACCAGAAAGTGTAAGAACCTTACTCGGACGGCCATGGGTAGCCGGAAAATGACGTGAAGGACCATAGGTAGGAGTTGAATCGCTCCAAGTTCACTTGAGGGCCTCAGGGCAGTGTCAAACCAGCATGGGGTGAGATATAGTCCATGAGTTATGAGAGGTCATGATTTCTGGCAAGAGAGATGGACGGAGAAGATGGAAGGTGGAAGTTCCCAGAGTGAACCAGAGATAGAGAGAGGGAGATAGAGAGACGATTGAGAGAGAATGGGAACCGGGGAAATGAATGAGGAGGGTAGTCATTAGGGGTTAAATTAGGAAGGGGGAGATCTTGGATGTTGAATGAAATAATCAACGACTCAGATTGCATAGGGGAATTGGGTCGGGTAAGATAGGGATTGGGCTTGGGTATTGGGTTATGTAATTGGGTTGGTTTCAATAGGCTGAAATTGAATTAAAATTGGGCTATAATTAATAGAAATAGATAATAATTGCATAAAACTAAATTAAGATTAAATAGGTGGAATTAAGGTAATTAATTAATATAGAAAATATAAAATAAATAATTATTGATTTAAATGGTATAAAATGTACAATTAGGCCATGGTTGCAAAATTAATAATCATAGCCAAATAATGCCAAATTGACTAATTTGTGCAATAATCAAATCCTAATAGGATTAAAAATGGTTTATTGAGCTGGGAAATATTTTGAAATTATTTATAATACAATTTATGAATAATTATTGAATATAAAAATACTGAATAAATTGGAAAATAATTTAATAAAAATACGAAAAATTACGGAAAAATACCAGTTTTTATAAAGAGTGATTTTGAAGGTATATATGCAAACTTTAAATTAATTTGAGAAAAAATTGGGTATCAACAACTGCCCCTCTTTACCCGGAAATGATGGAAGAGTTGTCGTGTAAAGACATGATGGCCAATTTTGACCGAGCGAAGCGGTTTGAAGAGGTTTAGGCCCCACCCTGGTTTCTGAGTTGCCTACATATCCCTAGTTTTACAGGAATCAGGCTGTATGTAGTTCAGGAATAATCGGTGAAACATACCGATGAAGTTTTATAAGGACGGACGCAACATATATGACTAATTGAATGAACGGCTTACGAGGTAATTAGGAGAACTGGAGTGGGATCTCTCCTGTCGGGCTGGCAGTTTGCTCGCCGGATTACCTGCAAATAAATAATACAAGCATATATAGTGCATAAGTTAAACATGATGCAAATTCCCGTCGGACCATGAATGATGTCTTCGGACGGTTAAGGATGACGTCTTTAGACCATGATGTCCTGGGCCATGAATTGCTTGATGTAGGATTCGCAGGCTATGTAATGATGTTCTTGGGCCATAAAGATGATGCCTCCGAACCATGATGCCTTTGAATAATGATATGAAAACTGATAAAGGATATCCTTAGGCCATGACATGGTGTTCTCGGGCCATGAAGATGGTTCCTCCGAACGATGAAGCCTTTGGATAAGTTGGCGATATTTCAGCCTATGAAGATGCAATAGTATGATGCTGACAAGATAGAGCTTGGTTGTGCGAATTAAAGGGGCAAAGCTTAGCCCAAAAGGAAAGCGCAGTAAATAATGTTAGAGGCATTGATTGCTTTTGAAAAGTAAATAGGAGGCAACGTTTATCCTCAGAAGGCAGAAAGGTAGCCTTATACAATATGTGAATGCATATGGAGGTAGCGTTTAACCTCGGAAGGCAGAAAGGTAGCCTTATGCAAGATGCGAATGCAGATGGAGGTAGCGTTTAACCTCGGAAGGCAGAAAAGTAGCCTTATACAATATGTGAATGCAGATGGAGGTAGCGTTTAACCGCGGAAGGCAAAAAGTAGCCTTATGCAATATGCGAATGCAGATGGAGGTAGAGTTTAACCTCGGAAGGCAGAAAGGTAGCCTTATGCAAGATGTTAATGCAGATGGAGGTAGTGTTTAACCTCGGAAGGCAGAAAGGTAGCCTTATGCAACATGCGAATGCAGATGGAGGTAGCGTTTAACCTCGGAAGGCAGAATGGCAGCCTTATGCAATATGAAAATGCAGATGGAGTTAGTGTTTAACCTCGGAAGGCAGAATGGTAGCCTTATGCAAGATTAAGAAAGATCAACAGAACTTCTTAGCTGGTGTTAAATTGTGGTAGAGCATTCTGATAATGAAGCATCGTTTGTGCTGATACTAAATGTTGGCATGACAAGTTTGAAGAATGATGTTCGTCCATTGAATGGACAATATTTTTTGGGCTTTTGCAATTTTGTGCCTGCATCCAAAGAAAGATCGTGAGTTTTGTAAAGGGGAAAGGTTAGTTCGCATTCCTACTAGCTCTGCTTGGCTCGTTTGCTTGATGATGATGATACTGTATGTATCATTGGGGTAGCATTCGCTAAATAAGCTGCTTCAGAAAAAATAAATATGCATGATTTTGTAAGATATAATATATAATCTAAAATAGTTTTAGATGAACCAACGACATGACACGACCCGAGACATTGCAACCTCTCCTGCTGTGGAATTTTGAGGGTCCTCCTCAAAATTCTGCCCCAGCTTGCTGAGTGGACGCCTCTGACTGTTGCTCGTGCGGCGATTGGCTGAACTTGACTCTCAAAATTCTGCCCCAGTTTCCAATTGCGGGGAAATATAGATTTTTATTGAATTGTGACCGAACCCATAGGGCTGCCTACATATCCCCTCTTAAACGGGAATTAGGTCAGGCGTAGTTCAATTTACATCACTGAGAAAGGATAAAGATTACACATAGTAGCGCTTGACTGCATCTGAATTGATCGGTTTCGGACAAACTTCTCCGTCCATTTATGCAAGTATGAGTGCTCCTCCTGTCAGCACTCTATGAACCATGTACAGACCCTGCCAGTTGGGAGAGAACTTCCCCTTGGCTTCATCTTGATGTGGAAAGATTTTCTTTAACACCAGCTGCCCTGGTGTGAACCGTCTCGGCTTGACTTTCTTGTTGAAGGCCCTGGCCATTCTGTTATGATATAGTTGACCATGACATACTGCATTCATTATCTTCTCATTTCATCGTGTTGCCCCAGAACGCAGCCGAAAGCTCCATCTAACACGGCAAGATAGAGTAACAGAGGTCTGCCTGGCTCGGGTGGTACTAGGACTGGCGGTGTTAACAAATATTCCTTGATCCTGTCGAAAGCCTTTTGACAATCATCGGTCCACTTGGTCGCAACATCTTTCTTCAGCATTTTAAAGATTGGCTCACAGATGACTGTAGACTATGCTATAAACCAGTTGATGTAATTAAGCCTCCCAAAGAAACTCATCACATCTTTCTTGTTCCTTGGTGGTGGTAGTTCTTGAATGGTTTTGACTTTTGACGGATCCAATTCTATTCCCCAGAGTCTTACAATAAACCCTACCAACTTCCCAATAGGAACCCCGATGCACTTTCGCGATGTTTAGTTTCAGATTGTATTTTCGCAATCTATTGAGGAACTTCCCCAAATTCTCCATATAATCAGCAGCTTTCTTTGATTTTATAACGACATCATCCACGTACATCTCGATCTCCCTGTGAATCATGTCATGGAATATGGTGGTCATGGCCCTCATGTAGGTGGCCCCTGCATTCTTTAGGCTGAATGGCATCAGCTTGTAAGAGTACACTCCTCACGGCGTGATGAACGCTGTTTCCTCAACATCTTCCTCATCCATCCAAATCTGGTGATAACTGGCGAATCAATCCACGAAGGACTACAATTCATGCTTGGCGTAGTTGTCAATTAGAATGTGTATAATTGATAAGGGGAATTCATCTTTTGGACGGGCCCGGTTGAGATCCCTGGAAGTTTTTTAGCTACAATAGACATACTTAGACCAGTCATGTCATCATATGACCATACAAATACGTCCACATACTCTTTTAGAAACTCTGTGTATTCTTTCTTTTCTGATGGTGATAAATGAATGCTGATGCGAGTTTTCTTGATGTTTTCTTGATCTCCCAGGTTGATAACTTCAGTCTCTTCCAGGTTGGACTTAGTTCTGTTCTCAAAGTTCTCAACTTATTTGACAATCTCGTCAGGTATGTCGTCTTCGTCTAAATCAATGTCCATTTGCTGCGTTGTCTCATTACATGTCACAGTCATCGGTTCATCAAGACAAGTAATAATAGTGCTGTATAAATAAAGTAATAAGAGAAGACAATAGCAATAAATATCAGATTCATAAGAGAATTTTAGAAGATGCTTTGATGGATTGAATAATTATTTTGAACGTCGAAGATCTTATTGCAGAAATTGAAAAATGCAGAAAAAGGAAAATCATTTAGCAAATAAAAGAGTAAATAATGCTTATTTTAGCCTTGCTACCCCGAGGCTCGTTGGGATTTGGTTGTCTTGATAGACCAGTTCTTGAGATATGTCCCCTTGCATACAGTGTGTCCAGAAGGGCCTTCCTTCCTCTCCTCCTCGAAAACAATACATCAATCCATATCCTCGTCCTCTAGGAATAAACTCCTCATCGCTGCAAGTGCTTCTTCTTCGTCTGATCCGTAAATAATGTCGGCCTACTTGAAAGTCTGCTCAAGATGAGGTATTGGCTGCTCCAAAGGGTAATAGGTACCGCGCCAAGGTGGCGACTAGTCGTTGAATTCCTGCTAAGTGTACTCATACCCCAGACCGAAAGTGGTACCATGTTTCTTGAGTTTTATGGGCTTTGTGATCCCTTGGAGGTTCTTAACGAGCCCTTTGCCTGGGTCATATCCTCGCCAGTTTGGGATGCTCTCAATCTTGCTATCCCACCACTTGTCCTTGTCAATAGCATTGACCTGCTCAATGTGGTAGTAAGTCCCACCTTATCTTCCTTTTTCCGTCAATCAACGAACAGTTTGACGACTATAAATGGGGTTGCTACCATCACCATGAATAATCACCTCTTGGTGGTTCCACTCGAACTTTACCTCCTGATGTAGCATTGATGCTACGACCCAGCAACATGAATCCAGGGTCGTCCCAACAATAGGTTGTAGGATGCTGGCACATCTATCACCTGGAAATCTACTTCGAACCAAGTCGGTCCCATCTGCAAACATAGAATGATCTCCCCCATGGTGTACCTCTGAGAACCGAAGGCTTTCACATTGATCGCTCCATCCCTTATCTCATGTATCCCTTTACCCAATTTCTTGAGTGTTATCAATGGACAAATGTTAAGGCTGGAACCTCCATCAATCAACATCCTTGTGATGAAATGATCTTTACATTGCACGGTGATGTGCAGAGCTTTGTTGTGCCCCAATCCTTCAGGTGGTAGCTCGTCCTCATGAAAAGTGATTTCTGACTCTCCAGTACCTGGCCTACCATATTGGCCATTTCCCCGCTAGTGATGTTGTTTGGCATATATGCTTCACTCAATACTTTCAACAAAGCATTTCTGTGTGTTTCAGAATTCTGTAGCAAAGAGAGGATGGATATCTGTGCCGGTGTCTTGTTCAGCTGGTCAATGACTGAATATTCCTTAGCCTGCACCTTTATCGAAAGGTCATCGGGACCTGTTTCGATAAGGGGAAGCCGGTTGGAAGCCTGCTTGCTTGACTCGGCCAGATGCTCAGGGGTGTAGACCCTACCAGCTCTCGTCATGCCCTGTGCTGCGACAGCTTCCTCAGACATGACCTTGCCTTTCCTTCTTGCCTCGTTTGTGTAATCCTAATGGATATCGTTTGAATAGAAGGGTGGCGTGGTTGAAATTGCCACTGGAATTGATGCGGCCATACTTACTTCAAACAGAATGTGTGTTCGGGGTGGCAAGACTGCGACCTCGAATGGTGCATGTGCATTTGCTGGAGGTAAAAACTCAACTTCAATTGGAACTGGTGACTTTGCAGGTGGCGCTGCTTCAAACTCAAGTGGTATAGACATATTCACCTCAGCATCCTCAGATGGTTGAATATGGACCATGATCGGTTTGAGAGTGACTGCAGTTTTCTTTGGGTCATCGCCTTCTGCGATCAACCCGATTGATCCCTCGGGATCCCAATCATCTTCAATTTCAATCATATGGATACCTCTACCCTTATGGTCTGGCAAAGGATTGTCCCGGACGTTTGGAGCAGGGTATTTTGCCACAATAATATTGTTGTCAATGAGAGCCTGTATTTTATCCTTCAGAGAGCGACATTCTTCGATGGTGTGTCCTTTCATGCCGGAATGGTATGCACATGATTTGTTTGGGTTAACCCGCTGAGAATGGTTCTCAAGGGTGGCAGCAGGGATAGGTGTGACATAACCGACATCTTTGAGCTTCTCATACAGCTGGTCAATGGGCTCGGCTATGGCATTGTATTCCTTCGGAGGGCGGCGATCAAAATTGGGACGAGGTCTAGGGAAGTTTTGGCGTGCATGGGGTGATTGGTAATGGAATGGATGGGAATTATAAGTGTGGTAAATGAGAGCGGGTTGTCAGTACCTTGGTGAAGAAGGTTAATATGTGGCAGTGGAGCTTGGTAGTTCGTTGAGGGTGCTTGGTAGGACGGTCGTGGAGCTTGGTAGTTCAGGGTTGGCTGGTCTGTGAGTGGAGGTGTTGGATAAGTTTGGTATTTGAGTGGGGACTTGGCTCTTTGTGCAATCATTACGGCTCCCACGTCTCTCTTCTTAGACACACCACCGGACTTTAAAGACGTTTTAGTTGATTGCATAGGCTTCAAAATTTGTAACCATACTGCTTTTAATACTTTCTTCAATCTGCTCACCCAATTTGATGATGTCGGAGAACTTGTGGCCTTCAACCATCATTAATCGTTCATAATACTGCAGGTCCTGAGCTCGGACAAAGAACTTGTTCATCTGCTCTTCGTCTAGCAGGTCTGACTTTAGCGGCTTCGGACCTCCAGCGAGTAGCATACTCGCGAAAGGTTTCTGTGGGTCTCTTCTTC
This sequence comes from Nicotiana paniculata, assembly GCA_005239505.1. Classification (NCBI taxonomy): domain Eukaryota; kingdom Viridiplantae; phylum Streptophyta; class Magnoliopsida; order Solanales; family Solanaceae; genus Nicotiana; species Nicotiana paniculata. The sequence continues at coordinate 8,690 of MDKI01225445.1, forward strand.
AAATTTTGAATGTAGAACACATCTGGTGCATTCTCTGTGTTGAATTTAAACCTGTCCATAAAATCAGACGCCATGTTTACCTAGTTTGACCATTTTTTGGGGTCTTGGCTAATGTACCAAGACAGCGCGTCTCCCTTCAAACTCCTCATGACTAGCTTCATGCAGATTCTTTCATCCTTCCCAACGCCAACCAATTTGTCGCAGTAGGTCCTCAGATGGACTCTCGGATCACCAGTACCGTCAAATATTTCGAATCAACTTGTCTGATGGCGCAGTTGGGTATTTAATAGTTAGCCACTCTCTATTTAAATTCTACCATAAATCCAACCGGACCCCTTACCCACTTAACTAACCAAATACCCAACCCAATCTTCACAAATATACCCGGCCCAATTCCCCTTTGATCTGAGCCGTTGATTATTCAAATCAACGTCCCACGTTAATTCTTACCTAATTTAATCTTATGACCTACCCCCCTCAAAAACCCTCATTTCCTCCTCTCATTCTCTCATTACATTCGGTCGCCCTCTTCCCTCATCTCTCTCAAGCTCTCTCTGCGAAACCTAGCTCCTCTCGCCGACCACAGCTTCGCCGGTGACCATGGCGGTCTCACCACCACTCCTAGCCTATGTATCTCCTCCCACGCCAGTTTGGCACTGTCCTGAGGCCCTCAAAAGAACCTGGAGTGGTTCAACTCCTACCTATGGATTTTCATGCCGTTCTCCGTCCATCTATGACCGTCCGAGTAAGATTTCCTCATTTTTCAGCTAGAACCAGTGGTTCTTTAGCCGGTTCTCCTTCTCTTTGGGTTGTCTCTATGAAACCCTAACTATCAGTCTCTGATTTTCATAGATCTATAACAGATCTTGGCTTATTCCGAGCTATTTTTGGTGTTTTCAAAAGGTGTTCTGATTTTCATGAAGTGACTCTTCACCTTCTAATTAGGATTTTCAAACCTCTTTTCAAAAATGATTTCCCTTCAAATTTTAAGTATAATCTTATGATTTTTTATTATGTTTAAGCTTTATTCGATCCTTTTCCCTTTGTGTCTGAGTTATTTCGTTAAAAACCCTAAAGTCTTAGCTTTCACCTATGGCTCTGAGTTTGTTTACAACAATATGTTCATTTGTTCTATTGTGTTCACTCTGTTCTCTTAATTATTCTGTGATTTCGTGATGTTTTACCCCATATTGCTTGTTAGGGTTTCTGGTTGCTATTACCATGCTTAATCTGTGATTCATCTCTATTCATTGTTTATCGATACCTCTAAATCTTCGCCTTTCCTTCTTGTATTATGCTTATTCAGTGATTCATGTCATTGTCCTATGTAAACCCCTAATTCCGTGTGATTTTGCCCTGTATTAATCACTAGGGTTTCTGACACTCTCCTATTATGTGTTTACTTTGTATAACCTATGCTGACTCTTAAATCAGTAGTACTCCTATTTAGAATCCCTAATTTCCTGTGATTGACTTCCTTTAATTGATTTCCAGTGATAATATTTACGACTATTAGTTATTTCTTGCTTTATTACTATAAATTGATTCTTACAATAGTGATTTAATGAGCCTGCCCCCAATTCCCTACTCTGTGCTTACTATGTATGAATCTTTCCTTATTTGCTTCATTTCCTTACTTGTGACCTTTTCCTACCGTTGGAGAGTTAACTCCCTTAATTAAGGAGGTACCCATACTATTATGATATTGATTGATTATGAATCCCTTTGATTACTGCCTAACTTTGGTTTACACCTTATTTACTACTGTTTTTAAAGCTATATATACCCAGACCTCATATTTTCCAAACACACGAACTGATCTGTTCAACTCTCTCTCTCACACAAATAAAAAACTCTCTGCTCTCTCTCTTTTGTGCTACCTGCTACTATTCTAAGTTAGCCGGCTGCAAGCCAAGGCTAACTATTGTGCATCTCCTACTTCCTGTTTGTATTACTGCTTTCTTTACTTCACTGGTATGTTCTAATTTAGATTTCAGTTCTCAAACCAACATTTTTCTATTACTGTTGTAATTAAGTGTATTTCTACTTTGCTTTTACGTATTATTCAACATGTATCTAGGATCCTGAACTCCCCGCTGCCTGTTAAGTTTATGCTCGTCAATGACCAACATGTTTCTGTTTCTTGTGTGAAGACCCATGCCTATGATTGGTACATTAGTGATCATGGTCTTAGTTGTTTAGTGTTGATATGTTAATATAATCCAGTACTTTACTGTATTCCTGATCCTCTGAACCCTTAGGATGTTTCTATGCATGCCTATATATGTGCTTCTGCCGGCTACATGTTTGCCCTTACATGCTATGTATTTGTCCCTAAAATCCCATTACCTCTCTTTGTGGTTATTGGACTATCCCTGGTCCTTTGTGTGATGTTGAACTTTTATTCCAATCAAGTTTCCCTCTTCAAAACTATTTTTCTTACTTACCCTTTCTCAAAACTGTTTTCTTACTTAAACCCTTTTAAAAAATAAAAAGCACTCTCATATATACTCTTAGAAATCTAGGTTATACCCCTTCTGTGTGAGCATTGCCTTGGGAACCTTGAGCTCCCTATGAACTTTGACACACAGAGGCTGGATAATCCACACTGCAATTACTCTATTTTGGCTACGAAATCTGGGTGTGCGCACTGCCCGGGAGCCCTTGAGGTCCTTAGAGAACTCTGACACACCCGGATTATGCGAAGGTTGTGAAATAATACCTGTCATTGAGGACTTGGAGACTTGAGCCTATTCTGTAGGCTCCCTATAGTTAACTTCTTATTTTCCTTCTATTTCAGCTGTGTAATTCGTATCCGATGGCCTATAATAATTATTTGTAAAGAACTCTGGGGTCGGATAGTGAAAAATGGATGGGTGATATGCATGTTGTAGTATAATTAAGGGTAGAAACCATACGTCTATAGCAGCCATGTTTAGGTACACCATGCCATGCATTAGATATCATGCTACTTTGGATTTATGTGTATTTGACATCTCCACACTTAGGAATCCTGCCTATAGGATAAATAATTACAATAAAATAAGTTGCTATTACGTGATTCTGCCCATTTTCTTAAATTTCACTAGAAGTACTGTCTTAGGATAAATAAGTTGTAATCATGTCTCATCATGCTATACACGTAGAGATCATGTTCTAGGTGAACAGCCATTAAAAATCTGTCACCTATGCTATTCCTAAAATTATGCATAATGCTATGATTCTGTGTGTATTTAGAAGTCTTGTTTAAGTTATTACGCATCATGTTGTATTAGATATCATGTTATAGGATCGTATCTATTTAACTGCATTTAGTCTAAACACAGAACAGTCCCCTGTTCTCAGCAACTGGTAATTAGTCTTTGTACATCTTCACACCTAGAATCTCATGTTATTAGCTATAAAAACTTAGAGTCATTAACCAATCTGAATAACTATTGCATGTTATCCTACACTTAGGAAAGCCTTAGGTAATTACTCAAAAAATAAAAAATTAGAAATGTCTTTGTGATCATGTTTAACTGTCAGCATGCTTAAAACCAGTAGGCAAGCCGAATTAAGACTTCCTCTCTGAGTTATGCAATAATCTTTCTATCACCTAGATACATGCTTTAGGATTCTGAATTATATGGACCATAATTGTGTATGAGACATGCCGCTCATGTGTACTGTGTGTGGAGGAATATTTGAGCCTTTATCTGTTTTTTATGCTTTCCTTTCTCTGTAGTCTTACTTGTTTTGTTGTCTGTCGCCTTAGAATTCTACCTTTAAAACCTGAGGGTCTTCCTAGAACCTCCTTTTAGGATAGGAGTCCTAATTTCCTCCGGGACTGATAGGAAGGGACGGGTAAAAGCATGCAATATAGGTCGAGACCAACACTCGTTTTAATAACCTTACAGGGCAGGAATGGTAGAATATGGATATGATGACCGGTGCGCTAATACCACGTGTAGCCCCTCTTGGAGGAGTGATTACCGGGTATTGCATTAATGTGATCCATATTATTATAAACCTAGGACACCTTTATATGCTAGCTCGTAATTCCTTTTCAAAAGCTAATCTTCTTTACTGTTTTCTAAACATCTACATGCTTAAGACTTAAATCCCCTCTTATTTGAGCCTTTACTTGTTATTTTCTAGTTGTACAAATTCACGAAATCATTTGGCCGGGAACCACACTTGTGGATCCTGAGAAGTGCCTAACACCTTCCCCTTAGGATAATTTAAAGCCCTAACCCATATCTCTGGTTAGCAACGTAGTTATAATTGATCCCCTTAGGTGCCCTAACGCACCTTTAAAATCGTTAGGTGGCGACTCTTCAAAATATGCAAACCCCTTTCCCAAAAGGAAAGAGTTGTCCCAACCAATGTCATAAACCCGATTCCGCGAGGAAAAAAGGGGGCGCGACAACATGGCGACTCTGCTGGGGATATCCAGGATTTTACCATTTCAAATTATTTTGTGAATTTGTGCCTTTATTTTAAATACTTGCACCCTTTCCTATTCCCTTTACATGCAATTAATTGTTTACTTCGGGTATTTACTTTTCTTCAAAAATAAAACTGACATGTCTCTTTGTTTTCTTTTGTAACTGCTTTACATCATTACTACCATTTTTACCGCTTTCTTAACATGCAAATACATGACAACTTGTTTTAATACTTATTGCATATATCATGCTCAACATTCATACTCCACTCATGCCAAACAAAATACTATAGCAACGCTTGATGAGTGGTTGCACCCTTCCTATATTATCACCCACTAAATTCGGAAAGGCTTATTTACGGTAAAACTAGTCGATCAGTGGTGCAGTCGACGATTCCGTGCCCTTCCCCCTTGAGTTGTCCACTCAAGGGTACCGGTCTAAAACCCCATAGAAACCTTACTCTGTTGCACTATTGCATGCATCATGGTCAAACCTAGTCAAGCTAAAGTGTCATCCACACGATAACTTTTAAGATAGCCTTATCCAAAAGTCCACCGGGTTTCCCTAAACCCAAACGGACGCCCTCACGTTCTGTGCATTTATTTGGAGAACTAAATGCTTCCTGCTAATTATTGACGATAAATAGTCGAGTCCGGTGGGGGTAAGGGCCTAACTTTATTTGCTTTGCAGAAAAAAATGAGGCACGAAGTCCCCAGATTCGGCATAGTCTCCAATATCCACCCAAGACTATTGAGTTGGTGGGAGGATTTGCACTCTAGCGACAAAGCTATCGTCAGGAAATACTTGGGTAATATACCGTCTCTCCTGGAAATCAAGCCTAACAAAATGATAATAGAGGTTGCTACCCTGTTCTGGGATCGTGAGAGGTCTGTGTTACGCTTTGGGAACATCGAAATGGTGCCTTTGATAGAAGAGATAGGAGGGCTGGCTAACCTAGTATAGGAAACTCCGGGGTTGCTGATGCCTGAGAACCGCACATGCAAAAGTCTTCTCAAAATGATGGGTCTAAAAAAGGACGCGGAATTGGTATGTTTGGAGGATTCGTATTACTTTTGACTACTTGTACGAAAGGTATGGCTACAGCAAATCATACCGTACCCACCATGACGAGTTTTGTATCACCTCTCTAGGACACGTCCATCACCGAGTGTTCGTGTTTATGGTTTGATTTTAGGGTTTGATCGTGTTCCCGATGAACAAGGAAATGATCCATAAGAGTCTAGCCATGGTAACTAAGACCATAATGGAAGGGGTAAATGGGCAAGATTTCAGCATTGTGCCCATGATCGTTGCAGAGACATATCGGGCCTTAGAAAGGTGTCAACAAGGAGCATAGCATTTCGAAGGTTGCAATTTATTCCTTCAACTATGGCTCATGGAACATCTCCATAAAGGCAAATATCGACAGGAAATTCACCGCAGAATGTGGGATGACCACATTTTCCATCACCCAAAGCGAATGAATTATATCCCTGACATGTTCGCGCAGCCTGAAAATGTTGAGGGATGGGTTGAGATTTTTGATAACTTGACTGAAGAACAGGGTCAATGGATGTTTGAATGGTTTCCAATGGATGAATTCATCATTCAATCCCGAGATGCATCATTTCTGATATTGATTGGTCTAAGGGGGCCCTTACGTCCCTCTTCGAGTTATCAGGCAAGCAGGAAGGAAGCAAGTCATCCCTAGGGTCGAGAAGATGAGCCATCTTCGAGCTGACTTTCAAAATAATGACATTCCTCACAAGTGCCAAGCTCAGCACCTGTGGCACTGCAAGGTTATACTTGAGAAAGACACCATCGAGCCAGACATGTATCATGCCGGTTGTACCCCTTTCTATCTTGGTTGGTTAGAAGAGGATCTGGGTGGTCAGAGCAAGCTGGGGTATGTCCGAGGTCACAGGGTTTATAGATGAAAGGGCCGAGGCACAAGTCAAATACAACCAACTGCGCAAAAGGATCCAGGAAAGTGAGGATGACCACTACAAGATACATGAGTCCAACAAGAAACTGATCGAGGAATTGAAAGACATGGCTATCAACGCCAACAAGAGGCTGGGGTACTTGGAACGAGGTATAGTCGAGCTGGAAGAAAAGTTCATCAAAAGAGTTAAAGATTGTTAAAAGGCGAGGGAGCAGCAGGGGGATACGTATCCAGAACCTACCGGTTATTGGGACTTCGCGAATTGGGAAAACTGTACAAGGAAAGCAAGAATGCCGAGTCTGGGAAAGGTCCTTCCGGGATCAAGTAGATTGGAGTGTCTTTATTTTTCTATCAATATAATATGGCCAGCAGCCATTAGTGACTTTTTTCTTCCGTCTATCATTTTGGGATTTGTCTATTTTCCTTATCAATAAAATGAGGCATTTAGCATTTGAAGTTCTCCAAATCAATTTTTCGCAAGGCCTACCTCGGGCACAAAGAGGTTCCCAACTTAGGACGCGCTTTACATTTCTGCATTATGTGTTAAATACTGCAATGTTCTTTTCATGTTCCTCACTGACTTGGTTACCTTTTGTTTTATTTTTCTTACTCCCCTCCCCAAAGGTTCGTTCGTGCATTATGGCATCATCAGCCTATCGCACCAGATCCAAGGGCCGTCCACCTACTCCTCCTCCTAGTCATCCTAAAGGCAAAGACAAAGGCAAAAGTAATATGGAAGAGTCCAGCGGAACCAGAAAGAAGAATATGATTGAACGGGTAGACGCCACTGATGGCCGAGGTATTCAGGTCCTGCATGCAAATTTTTCACCACTTGAACAGAAATTGCTGATGTTTCAGGAAGAACTCGATCAAGTCCGAAATATGGCTAATTAATCATTTTCCCTCAATGTCCCCGACGTCAACCTTCCAAATGCTCAAAACCCCGCACCTCCACAAAATATCCCAAGACAACACAATCATCCCACACCTCACCATCACGCCACTCCCCCAAAGAACCAAATTGTCCCGACACAGTGCAATGCTTGCCACACCTCAAATAAAACTCCACTACTCATCCCAGAATCTCAAAACCCCACAAAGGAACTTTTCCACACCTATAACAATCCCATCTATGTGGAAACCGTGACCCACTCCACTCCGCCTATCCCACAGGCGTCCGAGTCTGACGAAAAGGATTTACTTATCAGGAACCTGGCCGAAGAGCTTAGAAAACTGACCAGTTGAGTCAAGGGTGTTGAAGGAACCAAGGGGATTGAAGGGTTGAATTATGAAGACCTTTGTATCCAACCTGATGTCGAACTTCCCAAGGGGTACAAACCTCCAAAGTTCGAAATGTTTGACGGTAGTGGTGATCCGAGAGTCCATCTGAGGACCTATTGCGACAAATTGGTTGGCGTGAAAAGGGATGAAAGAATCCGCATGAAGCTGTTCACGAGGAGTTTGAAGGGAGACGCACTATCTTGGTACATCATCCAAGACCCCAAGAAATGGTCAAACTGGGTAAGCATGGCGTCTGATTTTATGAACAGGTGTAGATTCAACACAGGGAACGCACCAGATGTGTTCTACATTCAAAATTTGAAGAAGAAACCTACAGAAACCTTTCGTGAGTATGCTACTCGCTGGAGGTCCGAAGCCGCTAAAGTCAGACCTGCTCTAGAGGAAGAACAGATGAAAAAGTTCTTTGTCCGGGCTCAGGACCACAGTATTATGAACGATTAATGATGGTTGAGCGCCACAAGTTCTCTGACATCATCAAATTGGGTGAGCGGATTGAAGAAGGTATTAAAAGCAGTATGGTTACAAATTTTGAAGCCTTGCAAGCCACTAACAAGGCTCTACAGTCCGGTGGTGTGTCTAAGAAGATAGATGGGGGAGCCGTAATGGTTGCACAAAGAGCCAAGTCCCCACTCAAATACCAAACCTCTCCAACACCTCCACTCACATACCATCCAACCCCGAATTACCAAGCACCCTCACCAAATTACTAAGCTCCACCACATTCCTACCAAGCTCCACCGCCCACATATCAACCTGCTTCGCCCAGATATTCACAACCCGCTCCTGTTTACCACACTTATAATTCCCAGTCATCCCATTACCAATCACCCCCTGAACGCCAAAACTTCCCTAGACCTCGTCCCAATTTTGATCGCCGCCCTCCAAAGCAATACACCGCCATAGCCGAGCCCATTGACCAGTTGTATGAAAAGCTGAAAGCCACTGGTTATGTCACAAAAATCCATGTTGCCACCCCTAAGAACCTTTCTTAGTGGGTTAACCAAAACAAATCCTGTGCATACCATTCCGGCATGAAAGGACACACCATCGAAGAATGTCGTTCTCTGAAGGACAAAATACAGGCTCTCATTGACAACAAGATTATTGTGGAAAAAGACCTCGCTCCAAACGTCCGCGACAATCCTATGCCAGACCATAAGGGTAGAGGTATCCATATGATTGAAATAGAAGATGATTGGGATCCCGAGGGGTCAATCGGGTTGATCGCAGAAGGTGATGACCCAAAGAAACCCGCAGTCACTCTCAAATCGATCATAATCTAGATTCAACCATCTGAGACCGCTGAGGTGAATATGTCTATACCATTTAAGTTTGAAGCAGCGCCACCTGCAAAGTCACTAGTGCCAATTAAAGTTGAGTTTGTATCTCCAACAAATGCACCGACACCATTTGAGGTCGCATTCTTGCCACCCCCAACACACATTCCGTTTGAAGTAAGGATGGCTGCACCAATTCCGGTGGCAATGTCAACCACGCCACCCTTGTATTCAAACGCTATTCCTTGGGACTACACAGCCGAGGCGAGAAGGAAAGGCAAGTTCAGGTCTAAGGAAGCAGTCACAGCACAAGGTATGACAAGAACTGGTAGGGTCTACACTCCTGAGCATCTGGTCGAGTCAAGCAAGCAGGCTGCCAGCCGGCCTCCCCTTATCGAAACAGGTCCCGAAGACCTTTGGAGAAAGGTACAGGCTAAGGAGTATTCAGTCATCAACCAGCTGAACAAGACACCGACACAAATATCCATCCTCTCTCTGCGGCAGAATTCCGAAACCCACAAAAATGCTTTGTTGAAAGTGTTGAGTGAAGCATATGTGCCAAACAACATCACTAGTGAGGAAATGGCCAATATGGTAGGCCAGGTACTGGAGAGTCATAAAATCACTTTTCATGAGGATGAGCTACCACCTGAAGGATTGGGGCACAACAAAGCACTGCACATCACCGTGCAATGTGAAGATCATTTCATCACAAGAATCTTGATCGATGGAGGTTCCAGTCTTAACATCTGTCCGTTGATAACACTCAAGAAATTTGGTAAAGGGCTGCATAAGATAAGGGATGGGGCGATCAATGTGAAAGCCTTCGACGTTTCTCAGAGGTCCACCATAGGGGAGACCAGTCTATGTCTGCAAATGGGACCGACTGGGTTCGAAGTAGATTTCCAGGTGATAGATGTGCCAGCATCCTACAACCTGTTTTTAGGATGACCCTGGATTCATGCTACTGGGGTGGTAGCATCAACGCTACATCAGGCGGTAAAATTTGAGTGGAACCACCAGGAGGTGATTATTCATGGTGACGTAGCAACCCCATTTATAGTCGTCAAACTATTCCGGTGATTGACAGAAAAAGGAAGATAGGGGGAGGAATTTAGCACCGCATTGAACGGGTCAATGCTATCGATAAGGACAAATTGGTGGGATAGAAATATGAGAGCATCCTGAACTGGAGAAGATATGAGCCAGGAAAAGGGCTCGGTAAGAACCTCCAAAGGATCACGAAGCCCATAAAGCTCAAGGAACATGGCACCATTTCGGTCTGGGGTATGAGTACACTTAGTAGGAATTCAACGACTGTTCGCCACCTTGGAGCGGCCCCTATTATCCTTTAGAGCAGTCGATACCTCATCTTGAGAAGTCTTTCAAGTAGGTCAACATTATTTACGGTCCAGACGAGGAAGAAAAACTCGCAGAAATAAGGAGTTTGTTCCTAAAGGACGGAGATATGGATTGCTGTGCTGTTCTCGATGGGGAAGGGGAGGAAGGACCTTCCATACAGACTGTAATCAAGGGGACATATCTCAAGAACTGGTCTATCAAGAAAACCAAAGCTCGACGAGCCTCGGGGTAGCAAGGCTAAAACAAGCATTATTTACTGTTTTATTTACTAAATGATTTTCCTTTTCCCGCAATAAAGATCTTCAATGTTCAAAACAGTTATTCAACCTATCAAAGCATCTTCTAAATTTCTCTTATGAATCCGATATTTATTGCTATTGTTTTCTCTCATTACTTTATTTATACACCATTACTATTACTTGTCTTGATGAACCGATGGCTGTGACATGCAACGAGACAACGCAGCAAACGAGCATTGATTCAGATGAAGACGACATATCTGACGAGATTGTCAAAGAAGTTGAGAACTTTGAGAACAGACCTAAGTCCAACCTGGATGAGACCGAATTTATCAACCTGGGGGATTCAGAAAACATCAAGGAGACTCGCATCGACATTCATTTGTCACCATCAGAAAAGAAAGAATACACAGAGTTTCTAAGAGAGTATGAGGACGCATTTGCATGGTGGTATGATGACATGACTGGTCTAAGTACGTCTATTGTGGCTCAGAAACTGCTAACCAATCCAATGTGTCCACCGGTGAAACAAAAGCTCAGAAAGTTCAAACCCGACATGAGTTTGAAGATCAAAGAAGAATTTACCAAGCAGATCAACACCAAAGTTCTCCGGGTAGTGGAGTACCCGACATGGTTAGCCAACATTGTACCTGTGCCAAAGAAGGACGGGAAGGCTAGAGTCTGCGTCGACTACCGGGATTTCAACCGGGCCAGTCCGAAAAACGACTTCCCTTTGCCAAATATACACATTCTGATTGATAATTGCTCCAAGCATGAATTGCAGTGCTTCATGGATAGCTTTGCTGGTTACCACGCCATGGGGAGTGTATTGTTACAAGATGATGCCATTCGGCTCAAAGAATGTAGGGGCCACCTACATGAGGGCCATGACCACCATACTCCATGACATGATTCACAAGGATATCGAGGTGTACGTGGATGATGTCATTATCAAATCAAAGAAAACTTCTGATCACATGGATAATTTGGGGAAGCTCTTTAATAGATTGCGAAAATACAATCTGAAACTAAACCCCGCGAAGTGTGCATTCGGGGTTCCTGCTGGGAAGTTGCTGAGATTTATTGTAAGCCGCCGGGGAATAGAATTGGATCCGTCAAAGGTCAAATCCATTCAAGAGCTACTACCACCACCAAGGAACAAGAAAGATATGATGAGTTTCTTGGCGAGGCTTAATTACATCGGCCGGTTTATAACACAGTCTACAGTCATCTGTGAACCAATATTTAAGATGCTAAAGAAGGATGTTGCGACCTAGTGGACCGACAATTGTCAAAAGGCTTTTGACAGAATCAAGGAATATTTGTCAACACCGCCAGTCCTAGTACCACCCGAGCCAGACAGAACTTTGTTACTCTATCTTGCAGTGTTAGATGGAGCTTTCGACTGCGTTCTGGGGCAGTATGATGAAACAGGAAGGAAGGAACAAGCTATTTATTACCTCAACAAGAAGTTCACTCCATATGAGGCCCGGTATTCTCTATTAGAGCGTACCGGTTGTGCTCTAACTTGGGTCGCCCAAAAAGCTGAGGCATTATTTCACTGCCTACACAACATAGCTCATATCAAGGATGGATCCATTAAAGTACATCTTTCAGAAGCCCATGCGCACTCGCAAGCTAGCCAAGTGGCAAATCCTGCTGAGCGAATTCGATATTGTTTACATGACTCAGAAGGCAGTTAAAGGAAAAGCTCTGGTAGACCACCTTGCTGAGAATCCCATAGATGGAGGATACGAACCCCTGAAAATATATTTTCTTGATGAGGGGGTATCTTCATAGGAGAAGACATTGCAGAATCCTATGATGGTTGGAGGATGTTCTTCGATGGAGCGGCAAACTTCAAGGGAGACGGGATTGGATCAATCCTAGTATCAGAGATCGGTCAGCATAATCTGATATCCACCAAACTTAGATTCCCTTGCACAACCAATATGGCCGAATAAGAAGCATGCCTCTTGGGGTTCAATATGGCCATTGACATGAACATCCAGGAACTGTTAGTGATCGGTGATTCAGACTTATTGGTACATCAGGTACAAGGAGAATGGGAAACAAAGAATTCCAAGATACTGCCATATCTGCACCACGTACAGGAATTAAGAAAGAGGTTCACAAAGATAGAGTTCCGGAACATCCCCAGAATCCAGAATGAGTTCGGCGATGCATTAGCTACTTTCTCCTTAATGATCCAACACCCGGTCAAGAATTTCATTGACCCTATTCCCATAAAGATCCATAATCAGCGGGCTTACTGTTCCCATATTGAAGAAGAAGTAGACGGAAATCCTTGGTTTCATGACATCGATGAGTACTTGGCAAAAGGAGAAGACCCCGAGCTTGCAAATTCCACTCATAAACGCGCACTTCGGAGATTGTCCAACAATTTCTTCCACATCGCAGGAATCCTGTATAGGAGGACTCCCGACTTGGGGTTATTAAGGTGTGTTGACGCAAAAGAAGCATCAAAATTACTGGAAGAAATTCATGCTGGGACCTGTGGCCCACATATGAACGGTTTTGTTCGAGCAAAGAAGATACTCCGAGCTGCTTACTTTTTTGATGACTATGGAAACGGACTGCATCCAGTATGTTCCAAAGTGCCACCGCTGCCAATGGCCACAGGTTCATTTTGGTCGCCATTGACTACTTCACTAAATGGGTCGAAGCAACCTCCTACAAAGAAGTTACTAAGAAAGTCGTGGCCGACTTTGTTCGCGACCACATTGTTTGTCGGTTCGGAGTTCCAGATTCAATCATCACCGACAATGGTTCTAATCTCCACAGTGACTTGATGAAAGCTATGTGTGAAACTTTCAAGATCAAACACAAGAATTCCACAGCATACAGACCTCTGATGAATGGAGCCGTAGAGGCCGCTAACAAAAACATCAAGAAGATACTAAGGAAGATGATAGAAAGGCACATACAGTGGCATGAAAAGTTATCATGCACCACTATCCGCACATCAACATGGTCAACTCCCTATATTCTATTTATGGTACAGAGGCTGTAATTCCCGCCAAAGTGGAGATTCCATCTCTAAGAATTATACAAGAAGTTGAGCTCAGCAGTGTAGAATGGGAAAGAAGCCGTTATGAGAAACTAGCCCTCATAGAGATGTCTTGTCATCTATGAGGTTGCAATGTCTCAAGCCGTGTCATGTCGTCGGTCCATCTAAAACTATTTTAGATTATATATTATACTTTTAAGAAAATCATGCATATTGTTTTTTGAAACAGCTTGTTTAGCAAATGCTACCCGAAATGATACAAACAATATCATCATGATCAAGAAAACGAGCCAAGCAGAGCTGGCAAGAATGCAAACTAACCTTTCCCCTTTACAAAACTCATGATCTTTCTTTGGATGCAGGCACAAAATTAAAAAAGCCCCGAAACATATTATCCGCTCAAAAGACAGACATCCTTCCTCAAACTCGTCATGCCAACACTTATTATCAGTGCAAACAATGCTTCATTATCACAATGCTCTACCACAATTTAACACCAGCTAAGAATTTTTGTTGTCCTCCCTTAATCTTGCATAAGGCTACCTTTTTGCCTTCCGAGACTAAACGTTGTCTCCATCTACATTCGCTATTGCATAAGGCTACCTTTCTACCTTCCGAGACTAAACGCTATCTCCATCTGCATTCGCATATTGCATAAGGCTACCTTTCTGCCTTCCGAGACTAAACACTGTCTCCATCTGTATTCGCATATTGCATAAGGCTACATTTCTTCCTTCCGAGACTAAACAGTGTCTCCATCTGCATTCGCATATTGCATAAGGCTACTTTTCTGCCTTCCGAGACTAAACGTTGTCTCCATTTACTTTTCAAAAGCAATTGATGCCTCTAGAATTATTTACTACATTTTCCTTTTGGGCTAAGCTCTGCCCCTTTATTTCGCAAGACTAAGCTCTGTCTTGTCAGCATCATACTATTGCATTTTCATGGGCTGAAATATCGCCAACTTATACAAAGGCGTCATCGTTGGGAGGCACCATCTTCATGGCCCGAGAACACCATGTCATGGCCTGAGGATCTCTTTTATCAGTTTGCATATCATTATTCAAAGGCATCATGGTTCAGAGGCACCATCTTCATGGCCCGAAGATATCATTTCATGGCCTGCGAATCCTGCATCAAGAAATTCATGGCCCAGGAACTCATGGTCTAAAGACTTCATCCTTAACCGTCCAAAGACAACATTCATAGTCCAACGGTATTTGCATTGTGTTTAAATTACGCACGATATGTTTGTATTACTCATTTGCAGGTAAGCCGGCAAACAACGGTCATCCCGGCATGAGTGATCCCACTCAGTTCTCCTAACCACCCCGTAAACCGCTTATTCAATCAGTCCTAAATGTTGCGTCCGTTCTTGTAAGAAGCTTCATCGGTATACTTCACCGATAACTTTTGAACTACATACGGCCTAGTTCCTGTAAAACCAGGGATATGTAGGCAACTCAGAAACCAGGGTGCGGCCTAAAATCTCTCCCAAATCGTTTCGTTCGGTCAAAAATGGCCATCATATCTTTACGCGACAACTCTTTCATCCTTCCCGGGTAAAGAGGGGCAGTTGTTGATACCCAATTTTTTCTCAAACTATTTTAAAATTGCATATATATATATATACCTTCAAAAACATGCTTTCATAACAATTGGTATTTTTCTATAATTTTACCATATTTTTATTAATTTTTTTAATTCATGCAATGTTTTTATTTCTAATATTCAATTATAAAATCACATTACAAATGATTTCAAAGAATTTCTTGATTTAATGTATTATTTCTGGTCCTATTAAGACCAAATTATTTCACAATTAGCCAAATTGGCACTCTTTGGCTGTAATTGCAATGACTTTGCGATTATATCCTAATAATATATTTTATACTATTTTTATCCAATAATTAGTCATTTTAATACTTATTAATCTTTATAATTTAATTTAGTAAGAATCAATTTCATTTACAATTTATCAGCTATTTTACAAATTATTTTAGTTAATTTTAATTGGGTATTTAATAGTTAGCCACTTTCTATTTAAATTTTACCCTAAATCCAACAGGACCCCTTACCCAGTTAACTAACCAAATACTCAGCCCAATCTTCACAAATATACCCGGCCCAATTCCCCTTTGATCTGAGCCGTTGATTAATTCAAATAAACGGCCCACGTGAATTATTACCTAATTTAATCCTATAACCTACCTCCCCCCCCCCCCCAAAACCCTCATTTCCTTCTCTTATTCTCTCGTTACACTCGGCCGCCCTCTCCCCTCATCTCTCTCAAGCTCTCTCTGCTAAACCTAGCTCCTCTCGCCGACCACAGCTTCGCTGGTGACCATGGCGGTCTCACCACCACTCCTAGCCTATGTATCTCCTCCCACGCTTGTTTGGAACTGTCCTGAGGCCCTCAAAAGAATCTGGAGCGGTTCAACTCCCACCTATGGATTTTCATTCCGTTCTCTGGCCATCTACGGTTGTCCGAGTAAGATTTCCTCATTTTTCGGCTAGAACCAGTGGTTCTTTAGCCGGTTCTCCTTCTCTTTGGGTTGTCTCTATGAAACCCTAACTATCAGTCTCTGATTTTCATAGATCTATAAAAGATCTTGGCTTATTCTGAGCTATTTTTGGTGTTTTCAAAAGGTTTTCCAATTTTCATGAAGTGACTCTTCACCTTCTAACTAGGGTTTTCAAACCTCTTTTCAAAAATAATTTCCCGTCATATTTTAAGTATTATCTTATGATTTTTAATTATGTTTAAGTTTTATTCGAGCCTTTTCCCTTTGTGCCTGAGTTATTTCGTTAAAAATCCTAAAGTCTTAGTTTCAACTATGGCTCTGAGTTTGTTTACAATGATGTGTTCATTTGTTCTATTGTGTTCACTCTGTTCTCTTGATTATTCTGTGATTTCGTTATGTTTTATCCCATATTGCTTGTTAGGGATTCTGGTTGCTATTACCATGCTTAATCTGTGATTCATCTCTATTCATTATTTATCGATACCTCTAAATCTTCGCCTTTCCTGCTTGTATTATGCTTATTCAGTGATTTATGTCATTGTCCTATGTAAACCCCTAATTCCGTGTGATTTTACCCTCTTTTAATCTCTAGGGTTTCTGACTCTCTCCTATTATGTGTTTACTTTGTATAACCTATGCTGATTCTTAAATCAGTACTACTCCTATTTCGAATCCCTAATTTCCTGTGATTGACTTCCTTTAATTGATTTCCATTGATAATCTCTACGACTATTAGTTATTTCTTGCTTTATTACTATCAATTGATTCTTGGAGTAGTGCTTTAGTGAACCTGTCCCCAATTCCTACTCTGTGCTTACTATGTATGAATCTTTCCTTATTTGCTTCCTTTCCTTACTTGTAACCTTTTCCTACCGTTGAAGAGTTAACTCCCTTAATTAAGGAAGTGCCCATACTATTCTGATACTGATTGATTATGACTCCCTTTGATTACTGCCTGACTTTTGTTTGCACTTTATTTACTACTGTTTTCAAAGCTATATATACCCAGGCCTCTTATTTTCCAAACACACGAACTGATTTGTTCAACTCTCTCTCTCTCACAAATAAAAAACTCTATGCTCTATCTCTTCTGTGCTAGCTACTACTATTCTAAGTTAGCCGGCTGCAAGCCAAGGCTAACTATTGTGCATCTCCTACTTCCTGTTTGTGTTACTGCTTTCTTTACTTCACTGGTATGTTCTAATTCATATTTCAGTTCTCAAACTAACATGTTTCAATTACTGTTGTAATTAAGTGTGTTTCTAATTTGCTTTTACTTATTATTCAACATGTATCTAGGATGCTGAACTCCCCTCTACCTGTTAAGTTTATGCTCGTCAATGACCAACATGTTTCTGTTTCTTGTGTGAATCCACATGCCTATGATTGGTACATTAGTGATCATGGTCTTAGTTGTTTAGTGTTGATATGTTAATATAATCCAGTACTTTACTGTATCCCTGATCCTCTGAATCCTTAGGATGTTTCTATGCATGCCTATATATGTGCTTCTGCCGGCTACATGTTTGCCCTTACATGCTCTGTATTTATCCCTAAAATCCCATTACCCCTCTTTGTGATTATTGGACTATCCCTGGTCCTTTTGTGATATTGAACTTTTATTCCAATCAAGTTTCCCTCTTCAAAACTGTTTTTCTTACTTACCCTTTCTCAAAACTGTTTTCTTACTTAAACCCTTTTAAAAAATAAAAAGCACTCTCACATATACTCTTAGAAATCTAGGTTATGCCCCTTCTGTGTGAGTATTGCCTTGGGACCCTTGAGCTCTCTCTGAACTTTGACACACAGAGGCTGGACATTCCACACTGCACTTACTCAATTTTGGCTATGAAATCTGGGTGTGAGCACTGCCCGGGAGCCCTTGAGGTCCTTAGAGAACTCTGACACACCCGGATTATGAGAAGGTTGTGAAATAATACCTGGCATTGAGGACTTGGAGACTTGAGCCTATTCTGTAGGCTCCCTATAGTTAACTTCTTATTTTCCTTCTATTTAGTTGTGTAATTCGTATTCAATGGCCTGTAATAATTATTTGTAAACAACTCTAGGGTCGGATATTGAAAAATGGATGGGTGATATTCATGTTGTAGTATAATTAAGGGTAGAAACCATGCTTCTAGGTTTATTTTCTCTATGCGCAATAGCAGCCATGTTTAGGTACACCATGCCATGCATTAGATATCATGCTACTTAGGATTTATGTGTATTCGACATCTCTATGCTTAGGAATCTTGCCTATAGGATAAATAATTACAATAACATAAGTTGCTATTACGTGATTCTGCCCATGTTCTGAACTTTCACTAGAAGTAGTGTCTTAGGATAAATAAGTTTTAATCATGTCTCATCATGATATACACGTAGAGATCTTTTTCTAGGTGAACAACCATTAAAAATCTATCACCTATGCTATTCTTGAAATTGTGCATAATGCTATGATTCTTTGCGCATTTAGAAGTCTTGTTTAAGTTATTACGCATCATGCTGTATTAGATATCATGCTATAGGATCGTATCTATTTTACTACATTTAGCCTAAGCATAGAACAATCCCCTGTTCTCAGCAATTGGTAATTAGTCTTTGTACATCTTCACACCTAGAATCGCATGTTATTATCTATAACAACTTAGAGTCATTAAACAATCTGAATAACTATTGCATGTTATCCTACACCTAGTCAAGCCTTAGGTAATTAACTAAAAAAATAAAAAATCAGAATTGTCTTTGTGATCATGTTTAAGACTTCCTCTCTAAGTTATGCAATAATCTATCTATCACCTAGATACATGCTTTAGGATTCTGAATTATATGGACCTTAATTGTGTATGAGACATTCCGCTCATATGTACTGCGTGTGGAGGAAAATTTGAGCCTTTATCTGTTTTCTATGCTTTCCTTTATCTGCAGTATTACTTGTTTTGTTGTCTGTCGCCTTAGAATTCTACTTTTAAAACCTGAGGGTCTGCCTAGCACCTCCTTCTAGGATAAGAGTCCTAATTTCCTCCGGGGCTGATAGGGAGGGACGGGTAAAAGCATGCAATATAGGTCGAGACCAACACTCGTTTTAATAACCTTACAGGGTGGGAATGGTAGAATATGGATATGATGACCGGTGCGCTAATACCACGTGTAGCCCCTCTTCGAGGAGTGATTACCGGGTATTACCTTAATGTGATCCATATTATTATAAACCTAGGACACCTTTATATGCTAGCTCGTAATTCCTTTTCAAAAGCTAATCTTCTTTACTATTTTCTAAACATGTACATGCTTAAGACTTAAATCCCCTCTTATTTGAGCCTTTACTTGTTATTTTCTAGTTGTACAAATTCACGAAATCATTTGGACGGGAACCACACTTGTGGATCCTGAGGGGTGCCTAACACCTTCCCCTTAGGATAATTTAAAGCCCTTACCCATATCTCAGGTTAGCAACGTAGTTATAATTGAACCCCTTAGGTGCTCTAACACACTGATAAAATCGTTTGGTGGCGACTCTTCAAAATATGCAAACCCTTTTCCTAAAAGGAACGAGTTGTCCCAACCAATGTCATAAACCCGATTCCGTGAGGAAAAATGGGGACGCGACACATCAATGGCCTCTACCCGTTCAATCATATTCTCCTTTCTGGTGCCTCTGGACTCTTCCATCCTACGTTTGCCTTTGTCTTTGCCCTTAGGAGGACTAGGAGGAGGAGTAGGTGGAGGGCCCTTGGATCTTGTGCAATAGGCTGATGATGCTAGAATGCCCGAACTAACCTTTGGGGAGGGGAGTAAGTAAAATAAATAAAAACAAAAGGTAACCAAGTCGGTTAGGATTATGAAATAAATATTGTGGTATTTAAACACATAATGCATAAATGTAAAGCGCGTCCAAAGTGGGGAACCTATTTGTGCCCGAGGTAGGCCTAACGACAAATTGATTCGGAGAACATAAAATGCCAACTGCATAATTTTATTGATAAGAAAAAATAGACAAAATTCTAAAACGATAGACGAAAAATAAAAGTCACTAATGGCCATTGGCCTTATTACATTGATAGAAAAATAAAGACACTCCTATCTACTTGGTCTTAGAAGGACCTTCCCCAGACTCGACATTCTTGCTTTCCTTGTACAGTTTTCCCAGCTCGCGAAGTCCTAGCAATAGGTAGGTTCTGGCTAGGTATCCCTCTACAGCTCCCTCAGCCTTCTGACAATATTTGACTCTTTTGATGAACTTTTCTTCCAGCTTGACTATACATCATTCCAAGTACCCCAGCCTCTTTTTGGCGTTGATATCCATGTCTTTCCATTCCTTGATCAGTTTCTTGTTGGACTCATGTATCTTATGGTGGTCATCTTCATATTCCCGGATCCTTTTGCGAATTTGGTTGTATTTGACTTGTGCCTTGGCCCTTTCAACTATAACCCTGTGACTTTGGACGTACCCCAGATTGCTCTGGCCACCCAAATCCTCTTCTAACCAACCAAGATAGAAAGGGGTACAACCGGCATGATATCTGTCTGGCTCGATGGTGTCTTTCTCACGTATAATCTTGCAGTGCCACAGGTGCTGAGCTTGGAACTTGTGAGGACTGTCATTATTTTGAAAGTCAGCTCGAAGATGGCTCATCTTCTCGACCCTAGGGATGACTTGCTTCCTTCCTTCTTTCCTCATAACTCGAAGATAGACTTAAGGGTATGTCCCCCTTAGACTAATCAGTATCAGAAATAATGCGTCTCGGGATCGAATGATGAACTCATCCATCAAAAACCATTCAAACATCCATTGAACCTACTCTTCAGTCAAGTTATCAAAAAGCTCAACCCATCCCTCGGCATTTTCAGGTTGCGCGAACATGTTGGGGATATAATTCATTTGCTTTGTGTGATGGAAAGCGATGTGGTCATCCCACATTCTGCGGTGAATGTCTTGTCGGTATTCGCCTCATTGGAGATGTTCCATGAGCCAGAGTTGAAGTAATAAATTGCAACCTTCGAAATGCTTTTCTCCTTGTTGACACCTTTCTAAGGCCCGATATATGTCTGCAACGATCATGGGCACAATGCTGAAGTCTTGACCATCTACCCTTTCCATTATGGTCTTAGTCACCATGGCTAGCCTGGTATGGATCCTTTCCTTCTTCATCGGGAACACGATCAAACCCAAAAGGCAAACCATAAACACGAACACTCGGCGATGGACGTGTCCCAAAGAGGTGATAGCAAACTCGTCATGGTAGGTACGGTATGATTTGCTGTAGCCATACCTTTCGTACAAGTAGTCAAAAGGAATGTACGAATCCTCCAAACATACCAATTCTGTGTCCTTTTTCAGACCAATCATTTTGAGGAAGCTTTTGCCTGTGCGGTTCTCAGGCATCAACAACCCTGGAGTTTTCCATACTAGGTTAGCCAGCCCTCCTATATCTTCTATCAAATTTGTCATTTCGATGTTCCCAAAGCGGAACACGGACCTTTCATGATCCCAGAACAGGGTAGCATCCTCTATTATCATTTTGTTAGGCTGGATTTCCAGGAGAGATGGTAGGTTACCCAAGTGTTTCCTGACGATAGATTTGTCACTAGAGTGCAGATCCTCCAACCAACTCAATAGTCTTGGGTGGATATTTGAGACCATGTCGAATCTGGGGACTTTGTGCCTCATTTTTTCTGCAGAGCAAATAAGTTTAGGCCCTTTTCCCCCCACCGGACTTGACTATTTATCGTCAATAATTAGCAGGAAGCATATAGTTCTCCAAATAAATGCACATAATGTGAGGTCGTCCATTTGGGTTTAGGGAAACCCGGTGGACTTTTGGATAAGGCTATCTTAAAAGCTATCGAGCAGACAACACTTTTGCTCGACTAGGTTTGACCATGATGCATGCAACAGTGCAATAGAGTAAGGTTTCTATGAGGCTTTAGACCGGTACCCTTGAGTGGACAACTCAAGGGAGAAAGGCACGGAACCGTCGACTGCACCACTGATCGACTAGTTTTATCGCAAATAAGCCTTTCCAGATTTAGTGGGTAATGATATAGGAAGAGCGCAACCACTCATCAAGCGTTGCTATGCAATAATAAGTATGAATGTTGAGCATGATTATGAAATAATAAGTATTAAAACAAGTTGTCACGTATTTGCATGTTAAATAAAGCGGTAAAAACAGCAGTAATTATTTAAAGCAGTTACAAAAGAAAATAAAGAGACATGTCAATTTCATCATTGAAGAAAAGTAAATAACTGAAGTAAACAATTAATTGCATGTAAAGGGAATAGGAAATGGTGCAGGTAAAAAATAAAGGCACAAATTCACGAAACAATTTGAAATGGTAAAATCCTGGATATTCCCAGCGGAGTCGCCATGCTTTCGCGCCCCCCTTTTCCCAGAGCGCTCCTTTCGGGGCCCGTTAAAAGGGGTTTGCATATTTTGAAGAGCCGCCACCTAACGATTTTAACGGTGCGTTAGGGCACCTATGGGGTTCAACTACAACTATGTTGCTAACCAAAGATTGGGTACGAGCTTGAAATTATCCTAAGGAGAAGGTGTTAGGCAACCCTCAGGATCCACAAGTGTGGTTTCCGGCTAAATGGTTTCTGTAAATTTGTACAATTAGCAAAAAACAAGTAAAGGCTCAAATAAGAGGTGATTTAAGTCTTAAGCATGCAAATGTTTGAAAATAGTAAAGAAGGTTAGATTGTGAAAGGGTTACGATCTAAGCATATAAAGGGTATCCTAGGTTTATAATAACATGGATCACATTAATGCAATACCCGATAATCACTCCTCGAAGAGGGGCTACACGTGGTATTAGCGCACCGGTCATCATATCCATATCTACCCTTCCCACCCCGTAAGGTTATTAAAAACGAGTGTTGGTCTCCCGTCCCTTCCTATACGTCCCAGAGGAAATTAGGACTCCTATCCTAAAGGGAGTGCTAGGCAGACCCTCAGGTTTTAAAGGTAAAAATTCTAGGGCGATAGATTACAAAACAAGTAGGACTGCAGATAAAGAAAAAGCATAGAAAGCAGATAAAGGTTCAAGTATTCCTCCACACACAGTACACATAAACAACATGTCTCATACACAACAAAGGTCCATATTAATTCAGAATCCTAAAGCATAGTATCTAGGTGATAACACAAAGATAGATTTATTGCATAACTCAGAGAGGAAGTCTTAATCAGGTTTGCCTACTGTTTTAAGCATGCTGACAGTTAAACATGATCACAAAGACAGTTCTGATTTTATTTTTTTAAGTTTATTACCTAAGTCTTTCCTAGGTGTAGGATAACATGCAATTCTAGGTGTTGAAGATGTGCAAGGATTAATTACCAGTTGTTTAGAGCAGGGGACTGTTTTAGATATCTGTATTTAGACTAAGGGAAGTTAAATGAGTATGATCTTAGCATGATATCTAATGCAGCATGATGCATAATAAATTAAACATGATTTCTAAATGCACATAGAATCACAACATTATGCACAGTTTCAGGAATAGCGTAGGTGATATATTTTTTTTAATATTGTTTACCTAGAATTAGGATCTCTAAGTGCGTAGGCATGGTGAGACATGATTGCAGTTAACATTATTTATCCTAGGACCGGACTTCTAATGAAGTTTTAGAACATGCTTGAATTAGCAGAATCACATAATAGCAATTTACTTAATTATTTGTCCTATAGGCAAGATCTCTAAGTGAGGGCAATGAATGATGACATGCTAAAAGAAAAGCAGTATATATTAACCTAAGTAGCATGATATCTAATGCATGGCATGTTGTACCTAAACTTAGCTGCTATTGCGCATAGAGGAAATAAACCTAGAAACATGGTCTCTAGCCTTAATCACACTACAACATGCATATCACCCACCCATTTTCACTATCCGACCCCAGAGTTGTTTACAATTAATTATTACAGACCATTGAATAGGAACTAAATATAAGAAAAATGAGAAGTTAACTATAGGGAGCCTTCATAAGGGGCTCAAGTCTCCAGGTCCTCAATGCCAAGTATTGTTTCATAGACTTTCTCATAATCCGGGTGTGTCAGAGTTCACTAAGGACCTCAAGGGCTCCTAGGCAGTTCTCATACCCAGATTTCATAGACAAAATAGAGTAAGTGCAATGTGGAATGGCCAGCCTCTGTGTGTCAAAGTTCAGAGGGAGCTCAAGGTTCCCAAGGCAATGCTCACACAGAGGGGGCAAAACCTACACTTCTAAGAGTATATGTGAGAGTGCTTGACATAGTTTTGAAAAGGTTAAGGAAGAAAACAGTTTTGAAAAGGGTAAGTGAGAAAAAAGTTTTGAAGAGGGAAACTTGATTGGAATAGTTTTATAACAAAGAAGTTTAACCACCAAAAGGACCGGAACACCTAGTTCAACATCACACAAAGGACCATGAATAGTCCAACAATCACAAGCAGGGGTAATGGGATTTGAGGGACAAATACAGAGAAAGTAAGGGTAAGCATGTAGCAGGTAGAAACACATATAGGCATGCAATCAGAAGCTTTTAAGGGTTCAGAGGATCAGGGGTACAGTAAAGTACCGTATTAGATTAACATATCAATACCAAATAACTAAAACCATTATCAAACTAATGTACCAGTCATAGGCATGGGGGATTCACATAAGAAGTAGGTGCTAAGTATACAGAAACATGCTGGTCATTGACAAGTAGGGCATAACTTAAAAGGTAGAGGGGATTTAGGGTCTTAGTTACATGTTGAACAACATAATAGTAAATAGAAGCAGATTAGAAAGAAAATAAATTGCAAAAGTAATAGAAACATGTTGGTTTGAGGACTGAAATATGAATTAGAACATACCAGTGGAATAAAGAAATCAGAACCACAAAGCAGGAAGTTAGAGATGCACAATAGTTAGCCTTGGCTTGCAGCCGACTAACTTAGAATAGTAGCAAGTAGCACAGAAGAGAGAGTAAGTTTTAGTTGTGTGTGAGAGAGAGTTAAACAGATTAGTTTTTATGTTTTTCTTAATGAAAGAGTAGTGTATAAATATAGTTTGAAAACAGATGGTAAATAAGGTAGGGATCAAAGTTAACCCTTAATTAAGGGACTGAGTATCAATCAATGCAAAATCAGTATAGGTATCCCTTAATTAAAGAGGTTAAGTTCAAACGGTTAGTAGGCAAATAACGA
The DNA here is from genome assembly GCA_005239505.1 of Nicotiana paniculata. Taxonomy (NCBI): domain Eukaryota; kingdom Viridiplantae; phylum Streptophyta; class Magnoliopsida; order Solanales; family Solanaceae; genus Nicotiana; species Nicotiana paniculata. Next base: position 33,976 of record MDKI01225445.1, read on the forward strand.
ATAAGGAAAGTTCCCATATGTGACTGCATATAGCATATAAAGGAAATAACTTACAATAGTACAAGTATGGGATATGCAATTTAGGCTAGGTTCAGAATATTTCAATTAAGGAAATAATATAAGACTCTGTGTGACAGCATAGTTGACCAAAATAAGGCAATGAAATAATTTAAAGGTTGTAAATCAGTAAGGAAATCATCACAAAAGATCAATGAGAGATTCAGTTACAGGAAATTAGGGGTTTAAACATGAGTAATGCTGATTCTTGTGAGTACACGAAGTAAACACACAATAGGACAGGAAAATCAGAGATTCAAGTAAAAATAACATAGAATCAGGGATTCAATACTAGCACACAGTAAATGATTAAAGGGATTAACAAACGAACATGATATAACAGGGAGAATCAAAAAGTCATAAACCCTAACGACTGTAGCAACAAGAAATCACATAGGATTAGAGATTCATCTAAACAAAACAGTAACAACTAGAGGGATTAAACAGAGCAACTACAGCATAAGCAGAAGAAGCCAAAATCAAGAACCCTAATGAGAAAATATAGGATAAAATCATAGAAAACTCAGGACGTATTCATAAGAGACAGACACATATACAAATCAAAAGAGTAGATCAATAAAGGCAAACCTAAGATTATAATACAGTGTTAAAATTGAAGTTTTAACATAAGAACTATGAAAAAGAGATTTTAACAGAAACCGTTTAAAAATACAAGAAGAATCTCAGAAGAACCCTTAAACTTGAAGAAATCATTTTTGCAGAAAGGTTTTTTAGAAACCCTATTTGGAAAGCAAAAATGGTTTTATGAAAAATGGAAAACCCTTAAAGAAAACATCAAAACGACTTGAAATATGTATAGATCTGTTACAGATCTAGAAAGATCTGAGGTTTTAGAAGTTAGGATTTCGAAGAGAGAACCTAAAGATGAGAGAAAATCTAAAGGTTTTACCGGTTTCCACCGTAAAGTGTAAGAACCTTACTCGAACGGCCATGGGTAGCCGAAAAATTGCATGAAGGACCATAGGTAGGAGTTGAACCACTCCATGTTCACTTGAGGGCCTCAGGGAAGTGTCAAACCAGCATGGGTGAGATATAGGCCATGAGTGATAAGAGGTCATGATTTCCGGCGAGAGATGGCCGGAGAAGATGGAAGGTGGAAGGTCCTAGAGAGAACCAGAGATAGAGAGAGGGAGATAGAGATATCGTTGAGAGAGAATGGGATTCGGGAAAATGAATGAGGGGGGTATTCATTGGGGGTTAAATTGGGAAGGGGGAGATCTGGGCCATTAATTTGAAATAATCAACGGCTCAGATTGCATAGGGGAATAAGGTCGGGTAAGATAGGGATTGGGCTTGGGTATTGGGTTATGTAATTGGGCTGGTTTCAATAGGTTGAAATTGAATTGGCTATAATTTAAATAGGGAGGGGCTAATTGTTAAATACCCGATTCAATAGATAAATAATTAATAGAAATAGCTAATAATTTCATAAAATTAAATTAAGCTTAAATAGGTGGAATTAAGGTAATTAATTAATATAGAAAATATAAAATAAATAATTATTAATTTAAATGTATAAAATGTACAATTAGGCCATGGTTGCAAAATTATTGTAATCATGGCCAAATAATGCCAAATTGACTAATTTGTGCAATAATCAAATCCTAATAGGATTAAAAATTATATATTGAGCTAAAAATATTTTGAAATTATTTATAATACAATTTATGAATAATTATTGAATATAAAAATACTGAATAAATTGGAAAAGAATCTAATAAAAATATGAAAAATTACGGAAAAATCCTCGTTATTATCCCCTAACTATCCTCGGGGGTAACTTCTTCCTCGGGCTCCTAACCATTTTCGGACCCACTTTTGCTGCCATCATCATCATTGCCATCATCGTCGTCATCAGAAGAGGCCAATACTCTAGCATCAGCTTCATGTTATTTTGCTTTCGCTATCTCCTCGGAAAGATCGAAACCTCGAGCGTGGATCTCCTCGAGGGTCTACCTCCGAGATTGGAATTTGGCAAGTTTGGAAATCTAATGTTCTCGAGTATGATCAGTATCGACAGCCTTCCTCGCTTGGACTTGATTGGCTTCAGCATTGGCTCGATAAATGGCCACCATTTTATCAGCCTCGGTCTTTGCTTTCTCGGCCTCAGATTTGGCCTTTGCAAGTTCGAAAGTTGAGCCTCAAGCTCCTCTATCTTCCCTGCCTGAGCCGATCTTTCCTCCTTCATGCCTCAAAGATGGCTTTCAATCGATGAAAATTGGGCTAGAGCGGTTTCTTTTTCTACAGCAAGACGATCCTCTTGATCTTTTGCGGCAGCTGTGGCATTGAAATATTAGCTTCCATTCCCGAGTCAAGCCCATGAGATTTTAAGAGTATCATTACCAGTTCGATCATCTCGATCAGCTTGGTCTGCTCCTTGTGAGCTTTATCCAATTCGTCTCGAAGGCCCTTAATCTCCTCATCTTTTTTCCCTCAGATAAGCTTGAGGGTATTCTTCTCCACCGAAAGCCTTTGGAGCTCAGCCTCACATTGTCTTAACTCAGCCCGGGACTTGGAATAAACCTGTATGGGAAATAAAGGGAGTTTAACAAAAGATGAAGGAATACAACATCAACAAAGGGATTAAGACTTACACGGTTGAGAATTCATTGAGCCTCTTCAAATAGTTTGGATGCATCATTCAGGTCGGAAGCATCTTCGACCTCGGCAAAGCAATAAAAAAAGGGATCCTCCTCTATAGGGACTTCGCCCACTTCGGGGGTCCTCAAAGCTTGAGCATCCCAGATCGCCTATTGGGAAAAGGTAGGAAGAGTTGGCGAGTCACCTACTATCACTACCCCAAGTGAGTCACTTGGGGGGTTCTTCTCAACTCAAGGGGTTTCAGGACCGGCCCCCTCGGACGTGCTCGTCGTTTAACGGGAGGCAGCTTCGATCTCAGGAAATTTAGGGACTTTGCACGAATCCTTTTCCAAGGCCTCCTCAGCATGAGGCGGGGCCTCACCAACCACCACTAATTCAACGGATTTGGGGACCCCGATGGTTTTCCTCACTCGGGTCACCAACACCGAGTCAGCATCTTTAGCTGCTTCTTCTTCCTTCCTTAGCCGCTGAAGTACATGGGAAAAGACAATATCTACCTTCGATTTTTGAATCAAACTCTTTTTCTTCTTGGTCTTTGGGTCTCAGAGGTTGACGCCCTTTTTCTCTTTTTATCTTTCGTCGGTTTCGGAACTAGAGTCAAAGCCTCCTCCTCGCCAGACGGAGGCCTTATGGCCGCATCTTTGCTCAGGCCTACACACAAGAAATTGGATGAGTATAAAAGGATATTGTGATTGATTCATCAGATTATGTAAGAAGGGAGCTTACCATGGTCATTGGCATCTCACCGGCCTTTTGCTAAATCACACCAATAGCGCTCGGCGTAAGTGGAGGTCGAGGCCAGTTTCTGGACCCAACTCTCGAGGTTGTGAATCACATGAGGAATCCAAGAAACCGCTACAAAAGAAGGCATTAATGAGAAAAAGCAGAGGAACAAAATAATGCATGGAAACTAACAGTGAAATAATACTTACGCTTCATGTTCCATTTCTTAGAAAATGGCATCTTCTATGTTGGGATGAGATTAGAGGTCTTCACTCGAACAAACCTACCCATTCAGCCTCGATATTTGTCATGGTTGATGCTCGAGAACAACACATTGGTTTCCTGACGTTGGAGTTTAATCATCCCTCGATAGATACAGGGGCTGTACAACCTAATGAGGTGGTTGAGGGTGAATGACATCCCCTCTACTTTGCTTGAAAATAATTGGAGCATGATGACTATTCGCCAAAAGAAAGTATGGATATGGCCTAGGTTTATCTGGTATCGGCGGTAGAATTCAATAGTGACGGGGTCGAGGGGACCCAGCGTGAAAGGATAAGTGTAAACACTCAGATACCTTTCCACATCGGTAGTGATACTTTCTTCAGGGTTTGGAATCATTACTACTTTATGCCCCAGCTGCAGTCTCTCTTAATCTACTCGAGGTACCCTACAGTTATCGAGAAAATGTACCTCGACCCATGCCCGCATCGACCAGGAACCGATGAAGGTTTTTCGATCTTAAAATCGGATTTAAGGCTACATGGACCAGGAACACACTCCTCAGGGAGCGGATCCACAGGAATTTTGTCACCGGCTGGCCGTGAAGAAGAATCTTCCTCCTTTTGGGTAATTGTTTTAGATATGTTCGCCAGTTTTATGAGTTTGAAGAAGGAAGAAAGTAGTAGGAATTGGTGTTTGAAGATTGGTGGTGAAACCTGAAGATTAGTGGAAAGGAAGAACTTGGGAGAGGTAAAAGCTTAGAAGATTAGAAGAAAGTAAAAGTAAAGTTTGATTCAATGAGGAGAAAGCCTATTTATGGATTTACGGCGACAGTTCAATAACACTAGTGGCCGACCACCAACTGACGCTCATTAATGATTTGGGGAACTGCGCCGACGGATTGTTTTGATCACTTTCATCGCTTACGTCACACAATTTGTCGAGGTCCAAAAAATCGAAGGCTCAATTCGTTTCTTGTCATTACACTCCAAAAAGCGAGGGGACTATCTGTATACGGTTGACATCGGGGCTACCCGATTTCACTATTTGATCAAGATCAGAAATCGCATCGTAGGTCGACTTCGACTAAATCAATAGGATAAGGCACCGAGTTCGAGACTGAAGCATCTTTCGAGATTGAGATTGGTAATAATCGAAGCCAAATGAGACAGACGCGGAGTAATATCGGGGACAGCACAATAATGGAAGGGCCAGATATCTGTGACTTATCGTGGATCACGGCGTAAATCTCGAAACGAATCAAATCAGAAATGGTTAATTAACTAATCATGGGATATCTTCTGGAACTAGAGTTATACTATAAGTAGAATTCCTCTGCTATATAAAGGGGAGTTCTAATTATTTGTAGATAAAATATGTTAAGACATAAAAAATGTAAAGAAATTCTTTATCTTATTAAATGAATCACGAAAACACATAAAAACCAACATGTCAATACTCTTCGCTTGATTAGTATTCAATATTTAATTCTTCTTCCTCGCTTGTTTCATTTTCATCAAGCAACTCTTCCCCATCGCTTGTTTCATTTTCATCAAGCAACTCTTCCTCATCGTTTGTTTCATTTTCATCAAATGATACTTCCTCGCTTGTTTCACGTTCATCGGCGGGATCTTCCTCCATGTTTGTATGGGATGTTCCTTCCCAACACCGTGCTGATTTGATCTACGAGTTAGGACCGAAGGATCATATTCTTCATAGATGCCTTTACTATGTTACAATTCACCCCACTAATTTATCATCAACCCTTTCTTGAACACTTGAAATGTCATTCTGGTACGCGACTTCTAATGCATTCTCAACTTCTACTCTATCTGCGGGCTTTATTTTTATAACTATCCTCCATGTGGACTTATTCTTGCAAAAAGGATATGGAACATAATACACTTGTTTCATATTTTGTGCAATGATAAGTGAATCATAGAATTCATACTCCTTCGTGTGGTTATATTCAACATATTTATACCGAGGGTGAACCTTTGTACCTCTAGTAGGTGTTAGATCATACCACTTACACCGAAAGAGTACCAATTTTTTTTCGGCCAACCGAAAGACTCTAGTTCTAAAATCTCTTAGAGCACTCCATAATAATCAACATCTCCATCACCCTTTACCCACACCCCACTATTATCGATTTTCTTATTCTTAAGCCATTCTTCTGTATGAAACTTGCACCCTTTGATGAAGTACTTAGACATCATTCTGACTTTATGGTCAGGTTCCTAAGCTATATTACACAAAAATGGGTCATTAATTCTATTCACCGGATTATGAACCTATATAGAGTTAAAGAAAAGTTAGAATCTTAAAGATACATGTACTTAATTTTTAGCCAAAAAATAGAACTTACAAAGTCCTTAAACCACTCTGAAAATCTTGGATAAATAGCATCGTGCCCATTTACACCTACAAAGTAACTACCCGACAAAATTATAACTTTCATTAGGTAAAATAACTTTGATCTTGTAATAATCACCTTTAATATAATTAAGACTTACTTATAATAAGTTTGGACCTCTGGACAATTCAACAATACATGTGTTGCAGTAGACTTTTTCTCCATCTCAGTCAAATTTCGCTTTTTAGTAGTTTTTGGACCTCTACCTGGTTGATTGAATATGGAAAATGGTGGTACCAAAGGATCATTAACACCTCTATCATCATGTCGATTTGTCCTATTTCTCAAACATGACACATCATGTTTAAAATAATATGAACAGAAAAAAGAAGCTTCCTTAGCCAGATGTGCCTCGCATATCGATCCCTCAATCCTGGATCAATTTTTTACAGTCCGCTTACATTTTCTGATAGTCCTACATAGCACAATTTTTAGATGAAATAATGTTTAATTAAAACAAGTTAAGGAAAAATAATTTAAAGACATTACCTTTCGTAAGGATACATCCATCTATATTGTACTGGCCCTCTAAGTCGTTCCTCTTGTGCAAGATGAATTGGAAGATGTTCCACTACATCAAAAAACTCAAGAAGATAAATTTTCGCCAGCTTGTTTAAAGTTAAGAAAATGTTACTCTACATGTAAGCTAAGTTCTCCACCTTCAATGTGATAGAACACAACTCCTTGAAAAATAAACTTATCTCAGTAATGGGTTTCCATATTCTATCAGGCAAGGCTTTAAATGCATAGGCATCAAAGATTCGAGGAAAATGTGACAATCGTGGCTCTTCATAGACGTCAACTTTCCTTCTTTCATGTAACACACCTGGATAAGTTTGACGCATATCCATCAAGCATACTCAAATTCTTAACCCAATCACAAATCTCTCTTCTTCCATCCAAAGTGAATGTGTAACTGGCCTTGGGATTCTGAATCTTATTGTTCAAGTATGTCAGGTACAACTCACTTCGCCTACAATATTCCTTTAAGTCCATCCTAGCCTTCAAGTTATCTTTTGTCTTCTTATTGACATCCATTATTATATTAAACAAGTTGTCAAAAAAGTTTTTCTCGATATGCATGACATCCAAATTAAGCCGAAGAAGATTATGCTTCCAATAAGGTAACTCCCAAAACATACTCTGTTTAGTCCAATTATGCGTAACAACATAACCAGGTATATTATTAGACATTGGAGACTCTGTTACCTTTGGTTGAAATCTAACTCTGTTCCAAATTTCTTCTGGCAACAATGGTGAAGGTGTCTCCTCAAAATCAGTTTGGTTCTTCATAAATGCACTAGTATTTCTCCTAAACTCGTGATCCATAGGCAAGAATTGACGGTGGCAGCCGAACCATGTATTCTTTCCTCCATGTTTCAACGTGAATGCTTTTGTGCCTTCCATACAAGTTGGGAAAGCTAACTTTCCTGCAATCGACCACCCGAAAAACATTCCATAAGCAAGACAATCATTTATAGTCCACATCAAAGCAACACGCAATCTGAAGTTTTGTTTAGTTGATATATCATAACCTTCATGCCACAATAACTTTAACTCATCAATTAAAGGTTTCATGTATACATCTATAAAACTTTTTGGATTGCGTGGATCTGGAACAATGCAAGTTAGGAAAAAATATAGACTTGTCATACACAACTCAGGAGGAAGATTATATGGCGTAACAAACACTGGCCAACATGAATATGATGAAGCAAAGACAGAAAAAGGAGTGAATTCGTCTGCACATAAACCCGACCTAGTGTTTCTTGGTTCACTAGAAAAATCCGGAAACACCCTATCAAAATGCTTCCATGCTTCTCCATCTAGCGGATGACACAGAATACCAGGTGGCCTTCTAATTTCATAGTGTCATCTCATATGAGGAGCGTAGCTCATTGATGCATACAACCTCTTTAACCTAGGCATAAGGGGTAAGTAATGCATCGCCTTATCTGGAACCTTCTTTTTTGAACTTATGACTTTCTTGTAACGAGGTTGGTTACAAAATTTGCAATGTTCTAAGGCTGCATCATCCTTATAGAATAACATGCAACCTTTCTCAAAACAGTCAATCCTCTCTGATGAAAGTCCTAACTTAGAAACCAATTTATTTTCTGTGTAGAAATCTTTGGGTAGGTCAATTTTATTCGAATTAAGTTTATTCATAAGGCCAATGATAGAGTCTATGCCCGCTTGAGAAATACTTGAATCTGATTTAATACTTAATAATCTAACTGACAGACAACTTAGAATGCATTGAGCCTTCATACAATGGACAACTTGCTTCCTGTAACTGTACATAGAAGCACTTAGCATCATCATTTGATTCAGACTGAGCCTCGGGGTGCATCACAAAATCATCCCTAACCATTTCACTGAATCGAGAAATTTCAGCATTACCCTCTGCTAATGGACTACCCTCACTACCAATTCTTTTTGAAAATCAACGTTACCAACACTAGCAACATCCTCTCCATGAATACTCCACACGTAATAATTTTCCATAAACCTTTTTTTATAAAGATGAACTTTAACAACATCTTGTTGTAATAACGTTTCGCACTTGCATTTCATACAAGGACACCTAATCACTCCTTCACTGAGAAATTCATGAAGTGTTTTTGTTTTAGCAATGAATTCAGAAACCCCTTCTATAAATTCCTCCCCCAATCCACTACGATTAGGATACGTTCGATTATACATCCATCTATGATGTGCAAGCTCCATCTGCACAAAATAAATCTAAGATATTTAAAATTATATATATATTAGTTAGTATTATGGTCGTTTAACACAAGCCATCTACACAAATACATTATAATTACAAATAGATTATAATTACAAATACATTCTAATTAAGCATTTTCAAGTTGAAAGAGCCCTCCCCAAGAAAGTATGAATCCCATTTGAGCTTCATTCTTTTAAAGTGGCCTCATTTATTTCAGGAAAGTATATTTTACTAGTAAAAGCATTTGAATTAGTGTATTTCAAGAAAGTATACTTTCAAGAAAGCATACCCCTAATGTAAGAAATAAAAGCACGCATTTGCCGCAAGCTTGGCTTCGACATAGCTATAATTACAACTTACATTGGGCGATTTTTGGTCATAATCTAGACTTTAAAGCTTGAGTCCTTCGTTTTTTCCGGAAAGGTAACAGTGGAGCTTGAGCCAAATTTAATGCTAATATTTAGAAATCTAACCAAAGTAGGAGGAAACAAGTGGTCGAAGAGGAATCTTTACACAAATAACTAACTGCATTCATTATTTACTTTTTCTTACTTTTTCTAGCCGATATATATAGATTATACCACATATTATGCATGGTCATACACATATCATAAATGAATTATACATATACATCTGTTAGCTATTTTTAGTTTAAGCGGTTGAGTTGCAGCTATTTGGGTTAATTCTTCAGGACTAACTTTCTCTACAATAAGCTGCATAAAATATTTGATTTCCAGAAACTTATAGAGTCCCAACCTCTGGTAAAATGATAACTTTCATATTAACCAAACAAGATCCTTGAACAAGAAAAGATGGAGTACCTTAAGCAATGAAACAAATTGAAGAAGAAAATCGAATGTATTATTAAAAAAAATGAAAAATGAAAGAATCGACAGGTTTACATATTTGCTAGTCTAGTTAACATCTTTCGAGAAAACTTTCCCAGAATATGAAAAGCTTGAAAAGGGTCAAAACTAATTAACAAGCTAACTGGACGAGAATGAATACAACAGTTTCTAGGTAAGATACAGTAACAACCTTTGTTGAAAGGAAAAATCACCACTACAAAAGAAATTCCCCCTTTTTAATAACTAGAAATTTCAATAAGCATAACACACCATGGATTAAAAAAAGAAACAATGTCTTAATAAGATCTGATTACAGCAATGAAGGAGAATCATAAAAATATCACTACAACTTATTATGTGATGACCCAAAAAGTCATCTCTCATTTTATAAGTCAAAACTATGTTCCGAGGTCTTGAAAACCTCATTTTATCTCACCTCGCTTTGCATGCGCAGTCCGGGCGTATATCCAGAAAGCTTTTATACGAAAAACTGAGAAAAATGCTAATTTTGACTTTAAAATTGAATTTAAGTTGACTTAGGTCAATATTTTGGGTAAACGGACTCGGACTCGTGATTTGACGGTCCCTAGGGTCCGTAGGAAAATATGTGACTTGGGCCTATGCCCGGAATTGAATTCCGAGGTCCCAAGCCCGAGAAATGAATTTTTGAAAGAAATTATTTTACTGAAATTATAAGAGTTTTTGGAAATTTGATTATATTGAAATTGATGGTATCGGGCCCGTATTTTGGTTCCAGAGCCCGTTATAGGTTTAATACGGTAATTGCATGATGCCTGTAAATTTTGGTAAGAAACGGAGGTCATTTGACGTGATTCGGACCCATAGTTGTGAAATTTGAAACTTTGAAAGTTATTGAGATTTTCCTTTGATTTTTATGCTAAATTCGCCATTTAAGATGTTATCTTGGCAATTTGATCACATGAGTAAGTCTGTAGGATATTTTGAAGGTTGTGTACATGTTTGGTTTGGAGCCCAGAGGGCTCGGGTGAGTTTCGAATAGCTGTCAGAGTGGTTTGGACTTAGAAAAAAATCTGGTGAGAATGTTGTTTGTTGGTGTCTGGTGTTTTACTCAATGCGAACGCGTGGTTACTCACGCGAACTCAAAGAACAAACGGGGAAAGGGGCCTGGGTACTCTATGCGAACTCATTAGCCCCGATGCGAATGCGGAGCCCTGGGTAGGTTGCTCTACGCGAACGCGCCTAGGCCCTCACGAACGCACTATGTTAAGGGAGCTGGAGATGGGAGAGCTGGAACCTATGCGGACGCGGCCAGAGGCATGCGAATGCGAAGGCCAGGGAGGGGTGAGCATACGCGGACGCATAGACAGTGTCGCGAACACGATTGACAATATGTCCCAAGGCCACGCGAACGCGACAGACCTCACACGAACGCGTAGAAGGTGTGTCCAGCCCACTTAAACAGTAGAAAAATGGGATTTTAGCCGTAACTTCATATTTTCAAAACCAAGGAAGCTTAGGGGAGATTTTTGAAGGGGGATTTCACCACCAAGTTCTAGGTTTGTGTTCTTAAACTCGTTTTCTTCATTTTCCATTAACACCCATTAGATTTCAAGGGCTAAATCTTGTTCTTGAAGGGTAAAAATTAGGGATATTAGGAGAATTAGGGATTTTAAAATTTTGGGAATTTAGACCTCGATTTGAGGTCGAATTACGAAACTAATTACATATTCGGGCTCGTGGAATAATGGGTGATCGGGTTTTGGTCCGAACCTCGTGTTTTGAACAAGCGGATCCGGGGTCAATTTTTGATTTTTTGGGAAGAATGATAGAAAAATCCATAATTAAGCATTGGGGTTGAATTATTTAGTGTTTATTGATATTATTAAGCTGATTATGTCTATATACAATTGAATTGGAGGCGATTTCTAAAGGGAAAGCAGTAATTGAGGCTTGAGTTTGGTCGTGGTATCCGAGGTAAGTTTTTGGCTTAACCTTAGCTTGAGGGAATATGTATTGTGTATTATTTGCTACGTGTTAGTATAATGTGCAACGTATAGGTGTGGTGACGAGAATCTATACGTTGGTGTCAAGCATGTCGTGAGTCGAATATTGTGATTTATGTGATTTTTCATTAAGCATTACTTGAGTTTAATTTGACAATTATCTATGTTGGTGGTGTTTTCCTTAGTATTGGTCATCGTTGAGTATTTGTTCAAGTTGAGAATTACTACGTGAAATTGAGTAACTAGGTGAGATTGGTTATAGTTGGTTTTCCCTTGCCGGGGTGATATTGATTCTACTGTTGACTCCCATGCCAGAACGTTATGGCTTTATTATTGTGGTTTGTATTGTTGATTTCCTTGTCGGATTTTTGTTATTGATTTGTTTGGGTGAGGAAGAGTATAAAGCACTAAGGATGATGCCGTGTATGATATTGTGAGAGAGGGTAAAAGCACGAAGGGTGATATCGTGCCATATTATGATATTAAATTCACGAAGGGTGATGTCGTGCCGTTTCTATTGATTTATTGTGAGGATGAGAGTAAAATAACGAAGGGTGATGCCGTGCATTCTATTTATTATTTGGTAAGGATGAGAGTAAAAGCACGAAGGGTGATGTCGTGCACTTGTTTTTGTGTTGTTACTTTTGTTGTTTAAATTGATATCTAAATTGTTGCTTTACTTCTTATTTCCATTATTTGATATTTTCTCCCCTCAACATGTTTCCTTTTCTTTGTATTTAGCTGCTTAATTCTTGTTGTTATTATTTTCTCTGTATATGATTAAACTGCACAGTTTTAGTTGGTTGTCGTGTCCTAGCCTCGTCACTACTTCGCCGAGGTTAGGCTTGACACTTACATAGTACATGGGGTCGGTTGTACTGATGCTACACTCTGAACTTTTGTGCAGATCCCGATACAGGACCCTACGAACCTCAGAGTGAGGAGGGTGCCTTTTTAGAGATTCCGAGGTAGTCCCGCAGGCGTCCGCAGGCCTTGGCGTTCCCTCATACTTTATTTCCACTTTGTTCTTCTTTATTCTTAGACAGATGTATGTATTTTGTTCAAACCTTTATATGTAGTATTCATAGACAGTCCATGAAGTTGTGACACCAAATTCTGGGTTTAGTATTATAAATTTCGTAATGGTATTTAATCAAGTTGTTAGACTTTATTTTCTTTCGCACTTTTATTTCCGCTGATTTGTACATCGCCTGTTGTCTGTTAAAAATAAATTAATAAGGTATCAGAGCACTAGATTGCTTAGGTCTCACAATTCACAGACAAGCTTAGTAGAGTCTGAGGGATCAGTACAGAGACGTCTGTGCTTATCCCTAGAGGCTATAAAAGTTTAGGAATGACTTCACATCCATTCTTCTTCGTCGTGCAATTTGATTTATCAACACTAATTGAATTTCTACTCTATTCTCTCATAGATGGCGAGAACACGTGCTTCTTCATCCACTGATCAGCAGCCCGAGTCTCCAGTTGCAGCTCCTACGAGAGGCTGAGCCAGTGGCATAGCTCAACCCAGAGAAGCAGCCCCAGTAGCGGAGCCTCAGGTAGAGTTTGCTGATGAGGTTCTTGCCTAGACAGTCCCTGTTGGACGAGCTCAGGTTCCCGAGGGGTTCATTGCCACCCCGGTACTCCAAGATGCTCTGGTCCGTCTAGTGGGCCTCATGGAGAGCATTGCATAGGCAGGTTTACTTCCTACAACACCAGTCATCTCTCAGGCTAGGGGAGGAGCCCAGACTCCCACTGCTCACACTTCGGAGCAGTTAGCTTCTCAGTTCCAGACTCTAGCACCTCAGACAGCTGGGGCAGTTCAGCCGGGTATTGTGGCTCAGACCGATGATGCAGCAGTTATGTCTGCTGATGCTTTGTGGAGGTTGGACTAGTTGCATCTCCTACGAGAGGCCGAGGATGAGGCTGAAGCCGTGCTAGGGGCTGAGGTAGGGGCAGAGCTCAGCCCAGAGCAGCAACTCCAGTGGCGAAGCCTCAGGTAGAGTTTGCTGGTGAGGTTCCTGCCCAGACAGTACTTGTTGGGCCAACTCAGTTCTCGAGGGGTTCATTGCCACCCTAGTACTCCAGGATGCTCTGGTCCGTCTAGTGGGCCTCATGGAGAGTGTCGCTCAGGTAGGTTTGCTTCCTACAGCATCATCCGTCTCTCAGGCTGGGGGAGGAGCCTAAACTCCCGCTACTCGCACTCCGGAGCAGTTGGCTCCTCAGTTTCAGACTCCAGTAGCTCAGCTAGCTGGGGTAGTTCAGCCGAGTATTATGGCTCAGACCGGTGATGGAGCAGCTATGTTTGCTGATGCTTTGTGGAGGTTGGACAGGTTCACCAAGCTTTTCACTACTACTTATAACAGGCATCTTTAGAGGATCCCAGGATTATTTAGATAGCTGCCACGAGGTTCTACGGAACATGGGGATAGTGGAGACCAATAGGGTCGACTATGTTACTTTTCGTCTGTTAGGTCTCCAAGACCTGGTGGAGAGATTATTGTTTGGCTAGACCAGCTGGATCACCGCCTTTGACTTGGGCCTAGTTCTCCGATTTGTTTCTGGAGAAGTTTCTCCCTATCACTCAGAGAGAGGATTATAGGAGGAAGTTTGAGCGTCTCCAGCAGGGTTCTATTCCCGTCACTTAGTATGAGACCAGATTCATTACCTTGGCCCGTTATGCTATTATGATACTTCCCACCGATCGAGAGAGGGTGAGGAGGTTTATTGAGGGACTAGCTCAGCCGATCAGATTGCAGATGGCTAGAGAGGCAAAGAGTGATATTTCCTTTCAGGATGCAGCCAATGTGGCCAGACGATTATGACAAGAGGCCTCGTCATTTTGGCCGGTTCAGTGGTGTCTCATCCGGAGGGAGGGATTATTTTGGTAGGGGCCATCCTCTTAGGCCGTTTCAGTTAGCATTTCAGGTTTCTCGCAGTGCTCCATGTGGCTGTGGTTCCCACATGAAGTATTCTGATCAGTTTCCCTATAGTGCACTACCAGCTCCTTTTAGTGCACCGCCGCTCCAGAGTTCTCAGGGTGGTTACTCAGGTCTCCAGGGTCAGTTTCACGGCCAGCAATCTCAGCAGCCGAGATCTTGTTATATTTGTGGTGGTCCGGGGCACATTGCTATATTTTTCCATCGAGCCTCGAGCATTTCTCAGCACTAGGTTTCTCGTGCTATGGTTCTTGCTCCAGGTGTTTCACCACCCGCTCAGCCATCCAGAGGTGGGAGTCGAGGTATTAGAGGTGGAGGTCAGGCAGTTAGAGGTGAAGGCCAGGCTACTAAAGGTAAAGGTCAGCCAGTAGGGGGCCGTCCCAGGGATGTAGTTCAGATTTGTGGGGGCCAGCCCCGATGTTATGCTATTCCAGCCAGACCTGAGGTTGAGGCCTCCGATGCGGTTATCACAGGTATGGTTTCAGTTTACAGCAGGGATGCTTCGATTTTATTTGATCCAGGGTCCACATATTCCTATGTGTCATCTTATTTTGCTCTTTATTTGGTTATGCCTCGTGATTCTATGAGTACTCCTGTATATGTGTCTACACCGGTGGGTGATTCTGTTGTGGTAGATCGTGTCTACCATTCGTGTGTAGTGTTTATTGGTGATCTTGAGACCGGTGTAGATCTTCTACTCCTTGATATGGTAGATTTTGATGTTATTTTAGGGATGGATTGGTTGTCGCCTTATCATGCCATACTGAACTTTCATGCCAAAACCGTGACTTTAGCATTGTCGGGGTTGCCTCGACTGGAGTGGAGAGGGACTCCTAGTCATTCTTCCAGTAGAGTTATTTCATACATGAAGGCTCGGCGTATGGTCAAGAAGGGGTGTTTGGCCTATTTGGCCTATGTTCGTGATTCTAGTGCCGACCGTGAGTTTCCAGAGGTGTTTCCTGCAGACCTACTAGGTATGCCACCTGACAGGGATATTGACTTTTGCATTGAGTTGGCTCCGGGCACTCAACCCACTTCTATTCTACCATATTGTATGGCCCGCCAGAGTTGAAGGAGTTGAAACAACAATTGCAAGACTTGCTTGATAAAGGCTTTATTAGGCCTATTGTCTCGCCTTGGGGTGCACCAATATTGTTTGTTAAGAAGAAGGATGGGTCGATGAGGATGTGCATAGATTATCGGCAGTTGAACAAGGTTACCATCAAGAATAAGTATATTTTACTGAGGATTGATGATTTGTTTGACCAGCTTCAGGGTGCCAAGGTATAGATTGATTTGAGATCTGGCTACCATCATTCAAGGATTAGGGCATCCGATGTCCCTAAGACAACTTTTCACACTCGGTACGGGCATTATGAGTTCTTAGGGATGCCATTCGGGTTGACAAATAACCCAACAGCTTTCATGGACTTGATGAACCGAGTGTTGAGGCCTTATTTGGATTCCTTCGTGATTGTCTTCATTGATGATATTCTAATATATTCCCGCAGCCGAGAGGAGCATGAGCAGCACCTTCGAGTTGTTCTCCAGACTCTGAAGGACATCAGTTATATGCTATGTTTTTGAAATGTGAGTTTTGGTTGAGTTTAGTTGCATTCCTGGGTCATGTTGTATCATCAGAGGGTATTCAGGTGGATCCTAAGAAGATTTCAGCGGTCAAGGATTGTCCTAGACCCACATCAGCTACAAAGATCCGGAGTTTCTTGGGTTTGGCGGGCTATTACCGTCAATTGTGGAGAGGTTTTCATCTATTGCAGCCCCGATGACCAGGTTGACTCATAAGGGTGCCCAGTTCAGGTGGTCAGAGGAGTGTGAGGAGAGCTTCCAGAAGCTCAAGACAGCTTTGACCATGAAGCCGGTGTTGGTTTTGCCCACAGGTTCAGGGCCATATACTGTGTATTGTGATGCATCTCACATTGGACTTGGTGCAGTGTTGATGCAGGATGGAAAGGTATTGCATATGTTTTGCGTCGGTTGAAGATCCACGAGAGGAATTATCCAGTTCATGATTTGGAGTTAGCAGGCATTGTCCACGCGCTGAAGATTTGGAGGCATTATCTGTATGGCGTGTCATGTGAGGTGTTCACGGATCATAAGAGTTTGCAATATTTGTTCAAGCAGAAGGAGTTGAATTTGAGGCAGAGGAGATGGTTGGAGCTGTTGAATGACTATGACAATACCATCTTATATCATCCGGGGAAGGCCAATGTGGTGGTCGATGCTTTGAGTAGGAAGTCAACCAGTATAGGTAGTCTTGCATATATTCCGATCGGGAGAGACTGCTTGCTTTGGATTTTCAGGCTTTATCCAATCGGTTCATGAGATTGGATGTTTCTGAGCCCGACCGTGTTCTAGCTTATACAGTTTCTCGCTCTTCATTATTTGATCGTATTCGATATCGGCAGTATGATGATCCTCATTTATTTGTCCTTAGGGAAACGGTGTGGCACGGTGGTGCCAAGCAGGTTACTGCTGGTGATGATGGAGTTTTACGGATGCAGGGTCGTATTTGTGTGCCCAATGTGGATGGACTTCGTGAGTTGATTTTAGAGGAGGTCCATAGTTCCCGATACTCCATTCATCCGGGCGCCGCAAAGATGTATCAGGATTTGCGACAGGACTATTGGTGGAATTGTCAGCATGTTAAGTACGAGCATCAGATGCCTGGTGGATTGCTTCAGCATATAGAGACTCCGGAGTGGAAGTGGGAGCGTATCACCATGGATTTCGTTGTTGGGCTCCCACAGACTCAAAGGAAGTTCGATGCAGTATGGGTTAATGTGGATAGGCTAACCAAGTCAGCACATTTCATCTCTGTGGCAGTTTCATATTCTTCGGAGACATTGGCAGAGATCTACATTAGGGAGATTGTTCGTCTTCATGGTGTGCCCGTGTCTATTATTTCTGACGAGGTACGTAGTTTACCTCGCATTTTTGGAGGGCAGTTCAGCGTGACTTGGCACGAGGGTTGAGTTGAGCACAACATTTCATCCTCAGACGGACAGACAGTCCGAGCGTACTATTCAGATTTTGGAGGAATGCTACGACCTGTGTCATTGACTTTGGAGGTTCTTGGGATCAGTTATTGCCATTAGCTGAGTTTACCTACAACAACAACTATGAGTCGAGCATTCAGATGGCTCCCTATGAGGCATTATATTGTAGGCGGTGTCGGTCGCCAGTTGGGTGGTTTGAGCCGGGAAAGGCTCGGTTGTTTGGCACAGACTTAGTGCAAGATGCCTTGGATAAGGTTAAAATCATTCAGGATAGGCTTCGTACGGCTCTGTCCATGCAGAAGAGTTATGCCGACCGCAGAGTTCGTGATGCGGCATTCCTGGTCAGAGAGTGGGTGTAGCTTCTAGTGTCGCTCATAAAGGGCGTGATGACATTTGGGAAAAAGGCAAGCTAAGCCCTAGGTACATTGGCCCGTTTGAGATCCTTGATAGAGTGGGAGAGGTGGCTTATAGGCTTGCGTTGCCACCGAATTTATCAATTGTGCATCCAGTGTTTCATGTGTCTATGCTTCGGAAGTATCATAGTGATCCAACCCATGTGTTAGACTTCAGTAGTGTTCAGTTGGACAAGGATTTGACCTGTGAGGAGGAGCCGGTAGCCATATTAGACCGGCAGGTTCGTTAGTTGAGATCGAAGAGTTATCCTTCGGTTCGTGTTCAGTGGAGAAGTCAGCCTGCATAGGCAGCTACCTAGGAGTCCGAGTCCGATATGCGGAGCCGGTATCCCCATCTTTTCCCCGATTCAGGTAATTTTCTATGTCCGTTCGAGGACGAACGTTTGATTTAGAGGTGGAAATGTGATGACCCAAAAAGTCATCTCTTATTTTATAAGTCAAAACTGTGTTCCGAGGCCTTGAAAACCTCCTTTTATCTCACCTGGTTTTGCGTGCACATTCTGGGCGTATATCCAGAAAGCTTTTATATGAAAAACTGAGAAAAACGCTAATTTTGCCTTTAAAATTGAATTTAAGTTGACTTCGGTCAATATTTTGGGTAAACTGACTCGGACCCGTGATTTGACGGTCCCGGAGGGTCCGTAGAAAAATATGGGACTTGGGCGTATGTCCGGTATTGAATTCTGAGGTCCCAAGCTCGAGAAATGATCTTTTGAAAGAAATTATTTTACTGAAATTATAAGGGTTTTTAAAAATTTGATTATATTTAAAATTGATGGTATCGGGCCCATATTTTGGTTTTGGAGCCTGGTACAGCTTTAATATGGTACTAGAGTGATGCCTGTAAAATTTGGTAAGAAACGAAGGTCATTTGACATGATTGGGACACGTAGTTGTGAAATTTTAAACTTTGAAAGTTCTTGAGATTTTCCTTTGATTTATATGCTAAATTCGTTGTTTAAGATGTTATTTGGCAATTTAATCGCACGAGTAACTCCATAGGATGTTTTTAAGGTTGTGTACATGCTTAGTTTGGAGCCCCGAGGGCTCAGGTGAGTTTTGGTGTTTTATTCTATGCGAACGCGTGGTAACTCACGCGAACGCAAAGTAAAAAAGTTGAAAGGGGCCTGGGTACTCTATGCGAAAGCACTGGCCCCGACGCAAACGTGGAGCTCTGGGTAGGTTGCTCTACGCGAACGCGTCTAGGCTCTCGCGAACGCACTATGTTAAGGGAGCTGTGGATGGGGGAGCTGGAACCCTATGCGAATGCAGCTAGAGGCACGCGAACTCAAAGGCCAGGGAGGGGTGATCCTACGCGAACACATAGACAGTGTCACGAACACGACGGCCAATATGGGCCAAGGCTACGCGAACGCGACAAACCTCATGCGAACGCGTAGAAGGTCTGTCCAGCCCACTTAAAACAGTAGAAAAATGTGAATTTAGACATTACTTCATATTTCAAAACCAAGGAAGCTTAGGGGTGATTTTTGAAGGGGGATTTTACCACCAAGTTCTAGGTTTGTGTTCTTAAACTCGTTTTCTTCATGTTCCATTAACACCCATTAGATTTCTAGGCTTAAATCTTATTCTTGAAGGGTATAGGGATTTTATAACTTTAGGAATTTAGACCTCGATTTGGGGTCGGATTCCGAAATTAATTACACATTCGGGCTCGTGGGTGAATGGGTGATCAGGTTTTGGTCCGAACCTTGTGTTTTGACCAAGCAGGCCCGGGGTCAATTTTTGACCTTTTGGGAAGAATGATAGAAAACCCATAATTAAGCATTGGGGTTGAATTATTTAGCGTTTATTGATATTATTAAGCTGATTATGTCTATATACGATTGAATTGGCGGCGAATTCAAAATGGAAAGCGGTAATTGAGGTTTGAGTTTGGTCGTGGAATCCGAGGTAAGTGTTTGGCTTAACCTTAGCTTGAGGGAATAGGTATTGTGTCTTATTTTCTACGTGTTAGTATAACGTGCAACGTATAGGTGTGGTGACAAGAATCTATACGTTGCTGTCAAGCATGCCGTGAGTCGAATATTATGATTTATGTGATTTTTCATTAAGCATTACTTGAGTTTAATTTGACAATTATCTATGTTGGTGGTGTTTTCCTTGGTATTGATCATCGTTGAGTATTGGTTCAAGTTGAGAATTACTACGTAAAATTGAGTAACTAGATGAGATTGGTTATGGCTCTTTTTCCCTTGCCGGGGTGATATTGATTCTACTGTTGATTCCCTTGCCCGAATGTTATGTCTTTATTATTGTGGTTTGTATTGTTGTTTTCCTTGCCGGATTGTTGTTATTGATTTGTTTGGGTGAGGAAGAGTATAAAGCACTAAGGGTGATGTCGTGTATGATATTGTGAGATAGGGTAAAAGCACGAAGTGTGATGTCGTGCCATATTATTATATTAAAAGCACGAAGGGTGATGCTGTGTCATTTCTATTGATTTATTGTGAGGATGAGAGTAAAAGCACGAAGGGTGATGCCGTGCATTCTAATTATTATTTTGTGAGGATGAGAGTAAAAGCTCGAAGGGTGATGCCGTGCATTCTATTTATTATTTGGTGAGGATGAAAGTAAAAGCACGAAGGGTGATGCCGTGCACTTGTTTTTGTGCTTTTAATTCTGTTGTTTAAATTGATATCTAAATTGTTTCTTTACTTTTTATTTCCATTATTTGATATTTCCTCCCCTCAGCATGTTTCCCTTTCTTTGTATTAGCTGCTTAATTCTTGTTGTTATTATTTTCTCCATATATGATTAAACTACACAATTTTAGTTGGTTGTAGTGTCCTAGCCTCGTCACTACTTCATCGAGGTTAGGCTTGACACTTACTTAGTACATGGGGTCGGTTGTACTGATGCTACACTCTGAACTTTTGTGCAGATCCCGGTACAAGACCCTACGAACCTTAGAGTGAGGAGGCTGCCTTTAGTCCATTTAGAGATTCCGAGGTAGTCCTGCAGGCATCCGCAGGACTTGGCGTTACCTCCTACTTTATTTCCACTATGTTCTTCTTTATTCTTAGGCAAATGTATGCATTTTGTTCAGACCTTTATATGTAGTATTCATAGACAGTCCGTGAAGTTGTTACACCAAATTCTGGGTTTAGTATTATGAATTTCGTAATGGCATTTAATCAAGTTGTTAGACTTTATTTTCTTTCGCACTTTTATTTCCGCAAATTTGTACATCCCCTATTGTTTTTTAAAAATAAATAAATAAGGAAAATAAATATTAATGTTGGCTCTCCTAGCGGGTTCAATTTGAGGTGCTATCACATCCCGACGGTGCGAAATTTGGGTCATGATATATTCACACTAATGAGAGTGAAGATGTAAAGAAAGAATTGGGTGGTGTGCAGTTACCTAAAATATTCGTTCACCCGTCCTCTATCAGCCACTGAGATTGAGTGAAAGATATCGAAAGAGAGAGAGAGGAGGGAAATTGGGGAAATAGGGTGCGCGAAAATTTGGGGAATAGGGTTTTGGTGAAATATTAAATTTAAATTTTCTGACTACTGTGGTCGCAAACCTACTTAAAAATTCTTTTACCATTTTAATTTTGTAACGATCCGGCCGGTCGTTCCGTGAGATTTACCCTGTTTCCCCCATTTCTGCATTTGTCATATATTGATAGCATGTTTTTGTTGTGTTGGTTCAGTTGGTTTGGATTTGGAGTGGTCATGGTGAGAATTGAGGCATTTAGTCTCTCAAAGTAGCCTAATAGTTGAGAAAGTCAACTAAGAGTTGAATTAATGGTGAAAGACCTCAGAATGCGGATTTTATGGCTCGGATAGCTTCGTTAGGTGATTTGGGACTTAGGAGTGTGTTCGGAATGAAGTTTTGATGTCCGGTGTAGAATTACGCTTGAATTGGCGAAAGTTAGTTTTTGGCGATTTCCGGTCGGCAGTGGAAAATAGGCTATTGGGGTTGGAATGGGATTCCGGAAGTTGGAGTAGGTCTGTAATGTCATTTTGGGTATGTGTGCAAAATTCCAGGTCAATCGGAGTTGTTTTGGTTGGTTTCGGCATAGTTGGCGAAATTTAGAATTTTCAAAGTTCATAGGCTTCAATTTGATGTAATATTGGTGTTTTCATGTTGTTTTTGGCGTTTCAAAGGCTCGACCAAGTTTGAATGATGTTATGGGGTGTGTTGGTAGAATTGGTCGAGGTCCCGGGGGCCTCAAGTGTATTTCAGATGCTCAAACAGGCACTTTTTGGTCTTAAGAAGACTGTTGGTTTCTAGTGTTTTAGCAGCAGTGAATCCTTCAATGCGATCGTGTGGACTAGTCCGTGATCACGTAGAGTAAAAGAGTGGGGCAGACATTTTTTTCTATGCGATCGCGTGGTTAGGATTGCGATCGCATAGGTTGGTCAGGTAAGGCAGTGCGATCATGTGGGTGTTGGTGCGATCGCGTAGAGGATTCTGAGGCGCGTGAGTGGGGTGGAAAGTTGTTCTGTGCGATCGCGTGTATTAATTTGCGATCGCATTCAGTTGGCTGGTCTGTGCATCGCGATCGTGTGTCTAATGTCGCGATCGCATTGAGGAAATTAAATGGCTGGGCAGAATGTTTTAAAGGCCATTTGTGCGAGAGTAGTTCATTTTCCTCCATTATTGAACGAGTTGGGAGCTCTTTTGAGAGGGTTTGAATAGTAAATTGAAGTGGATCACTTGGAGTAAGGTTTTAAACTTCATAACTCGTTCATATGTCGTTTTCTAAGTAATTAACCGTAAAATTAATGGAATTAAACTCAAATTTAGGGAAGAAGGGTGCATGGAAATTGGAATTTTCTTTTGAGAATTTGAGTGGGCAATTGTGGTCCGATTTTAGTGTTCTTGTATGTATAGAATCGTGGGAAGACGAGGATTCTAGTGATGTAAATTTTATCGAATTCCGAGATGTGGGCCCGGAGCTCGGGTTTGGCCAAATTTCGAGATTCTTGTAGAATTTGATAGTTTTCGATTGGGTTGTGTTCCTTTAGTATATATTGATGATGTTAAACTGGTTTTGGACAGATTCGGAGCAATCGAGAGCCAGTTTGAGGGGCAAGAGCATAGCGGACTAGTGTTGTGGCCTAGTAGAGGTAAGTAATGGTTATAAATCTTGTCCTGAGGGTATGAAACCCCGGATTGCATATTTCTCACTGATTTTTGAATGGCGCACATGTCGGATGACGAGTATGTGGCGCGCACTGAGTTTTCTAGATCGGACTAGGTCCACTCCGCAGCAACTAATGAGTTGCATATTTTACTCAAACCCTTATGTTAAATTATGTTCTAAAGATTGTTGAAATATTTGGGCTATAAGCCGTGTTTGGGGCCTCGTGTCGGTCTTTTTAGACCCCTTGGGGGTTTTTTATTTTTTTTCCCCACTATTTATTGATTATTTCACTCAGCCACATTGTGCTTACTGTTTTCAAAACTCAATCTGATTTACACTACTTTGAGATTTAAAAAAGATGCTTTGGGTCGAGTACCCTGTTTTTACTGATTCGCCCGAGGGGATTTTGAGAGGTTTTGCTGAGTGAGGTCGAGGGCCTGATCGTGAGGATATGATATGCCACGAGGTGGCTTGATATTAGCACTTGGGCTGAAGGAGCCCCTTCGGAGTCTGCACACACCCCCAATGAGCGCACGAAGTACTGAGTGCCAAGTGCCGAGTGCCGAGTGCCGAGTGCCGAGCGATGAGTGATTGGGAGGCATGATTGACTGTGAGGTGCTGACTGCCTGATTATGAATGACTGTGAAGCATGTCCGAGGGGCTGATTATGATACATGTTTTTCCCAAGGGGCTACCTATGATTTTTACTACTTTCACTCTGGACTTATGAAATATGTTTTGCACAATACATGTTTTGCCCAAGGGGCTACCTATGATTTTTACTACTTTCACTCTGGACTTATGAAATATGTTTTGCACAATACATGTTTTGCCCAAGGGGCTACCTATGATTTTTACTACTTTCACTCTGGACTTATGAAATATGTTTTGCCCGAGGGGCCTCTATATGATTCATTTCATTTTTATACTAAATCTTTCGGTTTGAAGTTGTTAAAAATATGCACTCTTCAAAGGACTTTTCTACAAGTGGGTTTTAAGGCATGATGACTTCATATATCTATGTTTATACTGTTGGAAAGTAAGGCTGTGCATATTGTGAATTGATGACATTGATTTTTATGTGTTTCCTTTCCGCTTAGTCTTGATTTATTTTCATTACTACTGAGTTGGCGTACTCACATTACTCCTTGCACCCCTGTGTGCAGATTCTGGTGCAGATACCGAGCATTAGCTATCTTTTCCGTGTGGAGCCAGAGTGCGGGATATGTAGGTAGTTGTTCAGCGTCTGCAGCATCTCTGTGTCCGATTTGAAAGAAAATGTAAACATGTGGTTATTAGCTAGCCTAGTTCCACGATAGGCGCCATCATAGTCGGTTTAGGTTTTGGGGTCGTGACTGGTTGGTATCAGAGCGTAGGTTACATAGGACTCAACGATCATGAGCAGGTTTAGTAGAGTCTTGCGGATCGGTACGGAGACGTCTGTACTTGTCTTCAAGAGGCTGCCGAACTCTTAGGAAACATTTCTATCCTTCTTGAACTCTTTTGTGCTAATCTATTGATTCTTGAAATCTGAACTTACGTTGTTTCATTCTCTCACATATGGTGAGGACATGCCATACCGATCAGAGTGACCAGTCACCGGCTAGACCAGCGAGAGGTCGAGGCTGCGGTCGAGGTCGTGGTAGAGGTAAGGGGCCAGCCCGTGCAACATCCAGGACAGTACCACAAGATCCCCCTATCGATCAGGATCAGGTTCCCGCCGATGGTGTTCCAGCGGGACAAACTCAGGAACCAACAGTGCCTATGGTTATTCCGGGTCTTCAGGAGACCCTGTCTCAGATATTGACAGTGTGCACCAATTTGGCTCAAGCAGTCGCCATGTCTTCTAATGCCACCAAAACTCAGGCCGGGGGAGGCAATCAGATTCTAGCTGCCCGGGCACCTGAGTAGGATGCACGGGGTATTCAGGCACCGGGAGCAACCCCACCTCAGCCAGTTGCTCCGATCCAGGATTATGTGGTCCCTGCTATGCCTGAGGACGAGCAGCGCATGCTGGAAAGGTTGAGCAGACTTCAGCCTCCGACTTTCATCGGTACAGAGGGAGATGATGCCCAGGGGTTTCTAGATAAGTGCCAGAGGATATTACGTACTGCGGGTATTTTGGAGACCAGTGGGGTCTCATTTGTTACATTTCAGTTTGCGGGTGCTGCCTTTACTTGGTGGGAGTCATTTGAGAGGCATAGGCCGGTTGGTTCAGTACCTCTCACCTGGTAGCAGTTCTCCATGATCTTTTTGGAGAAGTATGTTCCTCAGTCCCACAGAGAGGAGCAGCGCAGGCAGTTTGAGCAGCTGAGCTAGGGAGAGTTATCAGTTACTCAGTACGAGATGAGGTTTTTCGAGTTGGCTAGGCATGCTTCTGAGATTGTCCCTACTGATAGGGAGAGGGTGAGGAGATTTTCGTAGATGGTCTTTCTTATCAGCTCCGAATATTTATGACTCGGGAGAGAGTATCGGGTGCTTCATTCAATCAGGTTGTTGACATAGCTCGAAATATTGAGTTCGTTCTTTGCCAGGAGCGGGAGGAGAGGGAGGCCAAGAGGCCTCGTGGTTTGGGCAGTTCTAGTGGTGCTCCCTTCAGGGGGCAGTTTCAGTAGGGTAGGGGTCGTTCATTCAGGCCGCCCAACGTATAGTGGTGCATCTGCGGGGCATGGTCCTCGTGGTTCTCAGTCAAGCCGTACTTCATTTGGTGCCCTCACAGCTCAGAGTGCAGCTCAAGCACCCCCAGTTCAGAGTTCTTCTATGCATGAGTCTTCCAGTGGCCGTTCGGGTGCTAGGGGTTTCCAGCTCCAGGGAGTTATTTTGAGTGTGGAGAGTTCGAGCACGTGTGTAGGCAGTGTCCCCGCCATTCTGGTGGATCTTCTCAGCAGAGGGGCCAGCCCTCGACTTCAGCTCGAGTTACTTCACCACCCGCCAAGACAGCCAGGGGTGGTAGTCAGTCAGCCAAAGGCCACCCTAGCGGGGGAGGTCGAGCAGGGGGAGGTCTGGCTCGCATGTATGCATTTCCAGCCAGGCCAGATGTTATGGCCTTAGATACTGTGATCCGGGTATCGTCTCAATCTGTTGCCGAGATGCCTTGGCTTTATTTGACCCTGGTTCTACATATTCCTATGTTTCTTCATATTTTGCCCGTTTTCTGGATATGCCCCGTGAGTCTCTAGTCACCTGTGTTCATGTGTCGACTCCGGTGGGAGATACTGTTGTTGTGGACCTCTGGTCCGTGAATTTCCGAATGTGTTTCCTGCAGACCTGCCAGGCATGCCACCTGACAGGGATATTGATTTTGGTATTGAATTGGTGTCAGGCACCCAACCTATTTCTATCCCACCTTATCGTATGGAACCAGCGGAGCTAAAGGAATTGAAGGAGCAGTTTCATGAACTCCTGGATAAGGGGTTCATTCGGCCTAGTGTGTCACCTTGGGGTGCAGCGGTGTTGTTCGTGAAGAAGAAGGATGGGTCCATGCGTATGTGTATTGATTATTTGCAGTTGAACAGAGTTACAATGAAGAATCGGTACCCCTTGCCCCCCATTGATGATTTGTTTGATCGGCTTTAGGGAGCTAGACTGTTTTCCAAGATTGACTTGAGATATTGGTATCATCAGTTGAAGATTCAAGATTCTGACATTCCGAAGACTGCTTTCAGGACCAGATCTGGTCATTACGAGTTCTTGGTTATGTCATGTGGGCTGACCAATGCCCCAACTGCGTTCATGCAATTGATGAACAACGTGTTTCAGCCTTACCTTGATTCTTTTGTCATTGTGTTCATTGATGACATCCTGGTTTGTTCTCATAGCCAGGAAGAGCATTTGAGAATTGTGTTATAGAGGTTGAGGGAAGAGAAGCTTTATGCTTGTGAGTTTTGGCTTGGTTCAGTAGCTTTCTTGGGGCACGTGGTGTCTAGTGAGGGTATTCAAGTTGATCCGAAGAAGATAGAGGTGGTGCAGAGTTGGACCAGACCGTCCTCAGCTATAGAGATTAGGAGTTTCCTTGGTTTTGCGGGATATTACCGTAGCTTTGTAGAGGGATTCTCTTCTATTGCTTTGCCTTTGACCAGATTGACCTAGAAGGGTGCTCCATTCAGATGGTCGGATGAGTATGAGGAGAGCTTTCAGAAGCTCAAGTCAGCATTGACCACATCTCCGGTACTAGTTTTGCCTACTGGTTCGGGTTCTTATACAGTCTATTGTGATGCTTCTAGAGTTGGTTTGAGAGCGATGTTGATGCAGGACGGTAGGGTGATTGCCTACGCGTCTGGACAGTTGAAGGTGCACGAGAAGAATTATCCAGTGCACAATCTTGAGTTAGCTGCCATTGTATATGCCTTGAACATTTGGCGGCATTATTTGTATGGAGTGTAGCGTGAGATTTTTACTGACCATCGTAGTTTGCAGTATCTGCTGAGGCAGAAGGACTTGAATTTGTGTCAGAGGAGATGGTTAAAGCTTCTCAAGGATTATGACCTCGCTATCTTATATCATCTAGGGAAGGTCAATGTAGTTGCTGACGCCCTGAGTCGCAGAGCAGAGAGTTTGGGGAGTGTAGCCGGCAGTAGCAGAGCGGCCATTAGCCCTTGATGTTCAGGCCTTAGTGGGTCGGTTGGTGAGATTGAATCTATTAGAGCCCCCGCGAGTATTGGCATATGTAGCCTCCAGGTCTTCTCTTTACGATCAGATTAGAGCACGCCACTATGATGATCCACATTTGCTTGTTCTTAAGGACAGGGTCCGCCGCTGTGATGCCAGGGATGTCGTTATTGGTTATGATGGGGTCATGAGGATGCAGGGCCGAATTTCGCGTGCCCAATGTAGATGGGCTTCGAGATTTGATTCTAGCAAAGGCTCATAGTTCGCGGTATTCCATCCATCCGGGTGCCGCAAAGATGTATCAGGATTTGAGGCAACATTATTGGTGGAGTTTGTGGCTCGGTGTCTCAACTGTTAGCAGTTCAAGTATGAGCACCAGAGACCAGGTGGATTGCTTCAGAGATTTGATATTTCAGAGTGAAGCTTTGAAATTTCTATTTTCACAACCGGACGTCCAAGTCACGTTAAACCAACTCCATTTCTCACCAAATTTCACAAATAAGTCATAAATATGGTATTGGACCTATATCGGATTCTGGAACCAAAATACGGACTCGTTATCCAAAAAGTCAAACTTTTGTCAAGCATTTCCAATTCATTTAGCCTTTAACTATCAAATTTTGACAAAGTCCGATATCTCGAGCTAGGGACTTTCGATTTCGATTCCGGGCACACACCCAAATCCCAATCACGATATGAACCCACCGAGGCCGTCAAAATACGAATTCGGATCTGTTTACCAAAAATATTGACCGAAGTCAATCCAAATAAAGTTTTTAGGCAAAATTTCTTAATTGTTTTATCAGTTTTCAATAGAAAGCTTTCTGAAAAAATATTTGGACTGCGCACGTAAATCGAGAAAGGCTAAAACATGATTTTTAAGATTTAGGATCACAGAATTATGTTTCAAAACACGAGATAGCCTATCGGGTCATCACATATGTATAAGATAAACATGTTAGAAGAATGTTGAATCTCGTTTTTATGTCACATGCTTGTTCATTACATAGTTTTGAATTATTTATTACATATGATGTAAGTTAATTTAGGACTAAGAATATAGACAACTTGAACTAAATTCATGCGCTATAAAAGATTTGATCATCATGTTATTAAAATCTTGTTAATAATAATTTCCTCTTACTAAAATTTGAGTTCTTAAATAATAAAATATAATATATTTTACTGTAAAGTTATCCATCAAAATAAATAATTTTATTTATTTCTTGTGTATAAGGAACGGCTTGACAACCGGGAGACTTAATGTTCGAGAATATGCTGAAATTATTTATTGCATTAGATGCATGGATTGAAAGAATTATTTATATTTACATTCGACACCTGGACTACCCGGGGTGTGTAAAATTTAATAAGTTCTTTGATATCATGATGGTTGAAATCAACTACGCAGTAGATCGACCTGACTACCATGGGACCATTTGACATAGAGTTATTTAAGAAAATTGTATGGGATTACAAATGGTAAGAGTACCTACCTTTAAAATCTATGTGAGAAACGACTTGACTTCCAAGGGGTTCTACATATTGTTGATGGATTCCTTTACTCCACTAACAGAAATAAAGATTTGTTAAACTATAATGAGGGTAAATGGTTTAAAATAATTAGTGAAAATATTATTTAGATAAAAGTCCATGTCTTTATTACATATGTAAATATGTTCTTATATTTTTGCCTTTTTTATTTTTTTAATATTTTAGAATTCTCAATATGTTTGTTATATCACTGTGTAAAATACTTGAGACCAACAATTTGGTAAGACCAAATTTTGATGACTGGTATAGAAATTTAAAAATTATTCTCATGCATGAAAAGCTCATTGATGTGATCGATAAGCCTGAAAAGATTGTCCCACTAGATATTGATGTTGAAGGCACCAAGGTTTATCAGAAATACTTGGAAGAATGTCATACTATTAAATGCATCATTCTCGCTTCTATGAGTTATGAACTCCAGAGGAAACATCAAAATATGGATCCACTACAATCATTGAATATCTTAAAAAGATGGTTGATGCATAGTTGGACATTGAAAACTCTCCAGTTGGACCCCATGTCAATCTTGTGATTGATCTTACCGAAGAACTTGAGAAGTAGGGGTCCAAGCTTGGTAGAGAGATTTCTAAAAATTTGATCTTGCAGTCAGTACATGATGTTGAATGTTTTCGCTGCAAGAAAAAAGGCATTATAAGAGAAACTGCAAGGAGTATCTTGCAA
Organism: Nicotiana paniculata; assembly: GCA_005239505.1. Taxonomy (NCBI): domain Eukaryota; kingdom Viridiplantae; phylum Streptophyta; class Magnoliopsida; order Solanales; family Solanaceae; genus Nicotiana; species Nicotiana paniculata. The sequence continues at coordinate 63,914 of MDKI01225445.1, forward strand.
CTCTAAGGATAAGAAACAAGGTGAGACATTAATGAAAAATATTTTCAAGGTTTCTGTAGCTACTACTTATTCTTCAGTGTGGATATTAGATACAAGGGGCGTACGTAGGATTTTTCATAAGCAGTGTCGACATTTAAAGTAGACAAAGAAACAAATATAGTAACGACATCATATTTAAAAAACAATTACCTTACTACAACTATCCTCGAAGATTTTTCATATTTTGGAAGGTATTCATAATAGCCTCATAAGGAATAAGACTAAATACATCATTTACTATATAAGGCACCAAACAAATACTATAATATCATCATCCATTCGACTCCGCAAATCGGTCTTAATCGACTTCATTGCCGAAAAAGCTCTCTCAACTGTAGCAGTAGCAACTAGCAAAAGCAAAGCAAATTTCACAAGTTGAAAAACAAAAGGATAAGTCACATGATTATTTGTCTCCACTAATTATATGAAAACATTACCAAGTTCCCTAAGACCAGAAAACCTTTTATCATGATTTTGGACATCAACAGTGTAATTCTGAAGCTGAAAGCGAAGGTCGACCGTACAATATTTATCAAAATCAACAAGATATAACTCAGCTAATGTCAATATATTTTCAATGTAAAAATTGGAAAAAGAGTTTGTTGGATTCAATCAAGCAACTCCAAGAATCAAATCAGTTGTCACCTCATCAAAGCGATTATTGAGTTCTTAAAATTGCCAATCAATATGTAATGACCCGACCGGTCGTTTTGAGCTTTAGTGCATCGTTCAACGGTTTGAGGCCCTGAGCAGCTCCATTTCAGGTATTATGAGTTGTAGGTGTGGTCAGAATTGAATTTCAAAAAGTTTAGAGTTGATTTGGAAAGAAAATTCTCATTTTAGAAGCCTTAAGTTGGAAGAATCAACTAAGATTGGAATTTTGAGTAAACGACCTCCAAATCAGGATTTGAAGATTCCACTAGGTTCGTATGATGATTTCGGTCTTGGGAGTATGTCCGGATCGGGTTTTGGATAACCCGGGAGCATTTCGGCATATAATGTGAAAGTCAGCATTGTTGAAGGAAATTCCTAAGTTTGGCTTGAAGTGCATTTCAGTTATGTTGATGTCTGTTTATGATTCCGAGTCTGGGAATAGCTCAGTATGGTGATTCTGGAGTTGGGAGCGCGATCGGAAGTGAATTTTGATGTCTGTAGGTCATTTTGAAGTCATTTGGCTAAAGATAGAAATTTGAAGGTTTTTGAGAAATCCGACCGGAAGTGGAAATTTTGATATCGAGGTTGGAATGCGATTCCGGAAGTTGGAGCATGTCCGTAATGTCGAATATGACTTGTGTGCAAAACTTGAGGTCAATCGGACGTGATTTAATAGGTTTCGGCATCAGATGTAGAAGTTGGAAATATTTAAGTTCATAAAGTTGGGATTTGGCTGCGATTCTTGGTTTCGATGTTGTTTGATGTGATTTGAGGCCTCGATCAAGTCCGCATTATGTTTTGGAATAGGTTGGTATAATTGAATGGAGTTCTGGGGGCCTCGGGTGGTTAACGGATCTAGTTGAGAATTTGAAGAAGGCTAGAATTTGCTGTCATCTGGTGTGACCGCACCTGTGAGGATTTGGTCGCAGGTGCGAATAATTGATAGTCCCTCTGGGAGCGCAGGTGCGATGGTATTTCTATGTGTTCGGTCGTGCATGATATCTATTGGGGGTCTGGATACCCGAGTGGACCTACTGTTACTCAACATGGTCGATTTTGATGTGATATTGGGCATGTATTGGTTATCTCCGTGCCATGCGATTCTTGATTGTCACGCTAAGACCGTGACCTTAGCTATACTAGGGTGTCCGAGGGTTGAGTGGAGAGGTTTTTCCGAGTATATGCCTAGCAGGGTGATTTCCTACCTGAAGGCTCAGCGCATGGTTGAGAAAGGGTGTTTATCTTATTTGGCCTTTGTGAGGGATGTTGGTGGTGAGACTCCCGCTATTGATTCAGTTCCTGTGGTCCGTGACTTTCCGGATGTGTTTCCTGCAGACCTGTCAGGCATGACACCTGACAGGGATATTGATTTTGGTATTCACTTGGTGTCAGGCACCCAGCCTATTTCTATCCCACCTTATCGTATGGAACCAGCGGAGCTAAAGGAATTGAAGGAGCAGCTTCAGGAACTCCTGGATAAGGGGTTCATTTGGCCTAGTGTGTTACCTTGGGGTGCACCGGTGTTCTTCGTGAAGAAGAAGGATGGGTCCATGCATATGTGTATTGATTATCGAAAGCTGAACAGAGTTACAGTGAAGAATCGGTACCCTTTGCCCCTCACTGATGATTTGTTTGACCAGCTTCAGGGAGCTAGAGTATTTTCCAAGATTGACTTGCGATATAGGTATCATCAGTTGAAGATTCGGGATTCTGACATTCCGAAGACTGCTTTCAGGACCAGATATGGTCATTATGAGTTCTTGGTTATGTCATTTGGGCTGACAAATGCCCCAGTTGCGTTCATGCAATTGATGAACAGCGTGTTTCAGCCTTACCTTGATTCTTTGTTCATTGTCTTCATTGATGACTTCCGGGTTTATTCTCGTAGCCAGGAAGAGCATGCTCAGTATTTGAGAGTTTTGTTACAGAGGTTGAGGGAAGAGAAGCTTTATGAAAAATTCTCCAAGTGTGAGTTTTGGCTTGGTTCAGTAGCTTTCTTGGGGCACGTGGTGTCTAGTGAGGGTATTCAGGTTGATCCGAAGAAGATAGAGGCGGTGCAGAGTTGGCCCAGACCGTCCTCACCTATAGAGATTAGGAGTTTCCTTGGTTTGGCGGGATATTACCATTGCTTTGTCGAGGGATTCTCTTCTATTGCTTCACCTTTGACCAGATTGACCCAGAAGGGCTCTCCTTTCAAATAGTCTGATGAGTGTGAGGAGCTTTCAGAAGCTCAAGTCAGCATTGACCACAGCTCCGGTACTAGTTTTTCCTACTGGTTCGGGTTCTTATACAATCTATTGTGATGCTTCTAGAGTTGGTTTGGGAGCCGTGCTGATGCAGGACGGTAGGGTAATTACCTACGCGTCTAGACATTTGAAGGTGCACGAGAAGAATTATCCAGTGCACGATCTTGAGTTAGTTGCCATTGTTCATGCCTTGAAGATTTGGCAGCATTATTTGTATGGAGTGTAGTGTGATATTTTTACTGACCATCGTAGTTTGAGTATCTGCTGAGGCAGAAGGACTTGAATTTGCATCAGAGGAGATGGTTAAAGCTTCTCAAGGATTATGACCTCACTATCTTATATCATCCAGGGAAGGCCAATGTAGTGGTTGACACCCTGAGTCGTAGAGCAGAGAGTTTGGGAGTCTAGCCTACCTTTAAGTAGCAGAGCGGCCATTAGACCTTGATGTTGAGGCCTTAGCGGTTTGGTTGGTGAGATTGGATCTATTAGATCCCCCGTGGGTATTGGCTTGTGTAGCCTCCAGGTCTTCTCTTTACGATCAGATTAGAGCACGCCAGTATGATGATCCACATTTGCTTGTTCTTCAGGACAAGGTCCGTCTCGGTGATGCCAGGGATGTGGTTATTGGTGATGATGGGGTCATGAGGTTGCAAGGCCAGATTTGCATGTCCAATGTAGATGGGCTTCAAGATTTGGTTCTAGCGGAGGCTTATAGTTCGCGGTATTCCATCCATCCGGGTGCCGCAAATATGTATCAGGATGTGAGGCAGCATTATTGGTTGAAGAGGATGAAGAAAGATATTGTGGAGTTTGCGTCTCGGTGTCTCAACTGTCAGCAGGTCAAGTATGAGCACCAGAGACCAGGTGGATTGCTTAATAGATTTGATATTCCGGAGTGGAAGTGGTAGCGGATCACCATGGACTTCATAGTTGGACTCCCACAGACTTCGAGGAGGCTTGATGCTATATGGGTTACTGTGGATCGGCTGACCAAGTCCTCACTCTTCATTCTTGTTGGTACCACTTATTCTTCGGAGAGGTTAGCTAAGATTTATATCAGGGAGATTGTCCGATTGCATGGGGTTCCAGTTTCTATCATTTCTGACAGAGGCACCCAGTTCACATCTCAGTTTTGGAGAGCCGTACAAAGATAGTTGGATACTCAACTTAAGTTGAGCACAGTGTTTCATCCTCAGACCGACGGGCAGTCGGAGCGTACCATTCAGATTTTGGAGGATATGTTGCGTGCTTGTGTGATTGACTTTGCTGGTTCATGGGTCCAATTTTTGCCACTAGCGGAGTTTTCATATAGTAAAAACTATCAGCCGAGTATCCAGATGGCTCCGTATGAGGCTTTATACGTTAGGAGGTGCAGATCTCCGGTTGGTTGGTTTCAGCCAGGCAAGGCTAAGCTATTGGGCACAGACTTGGTTCGGGATACGTTGGGCAAGGCGAAGTTGACTCAGGAGCGGCTTCGCACGACGCAGTCTAGGCAGAAGATTTATACGGACCGGAAAGTCCGAGATGTATCTTTCAGTGTTGGGGATAAGGTGTTTCTGAAGGTGTCACCCATGAAAGGTGTTAAGAGATTCGGGAAGAGGGGGAAGCTGAGTCCCAGGTTCATTGGGCCATTTGAGGTGCTTCAGAGGGTTGGGGAGGTGGCCTATAGGCTTGCTATGCCTCCCAGTTTATTGGCTTTTCATCCGGTGTTCCATGTTTCGATGCTCCGGAAGTATGTTGGTGACCCGTCTCATGTTTTGGACTTCAGTGCGGTTCAGCTCGAGGGCGATATATCATATGAGGTAGAGCCAGTGGCTATTTTGGGTCGATAGGCCAGGAAGGTGAGGTCTAACAATATAGTTTCAGCGATGGTTCAGTGGAGAGGGCACCCGGTGGAGGATGCCTCCTGGGAGACCGATCGGGAGATGCAGGATAGATATCCTTACTTATTCAAGACTCCAGGTATGTTTCTAGACCCGTTCGGGGACGAACGTTTGTTTAAGAGGGGGAGGATGTAACGACTCGGCCGGTCGTACCGTGAGATTTACTCTGTTTCCCCCATTTATTCATTTGTCATATATTTCTAGCATGTTTTTGTTGTGTTGGGTCAGTTGGTTTGGGTCTGGAGTGGTCATGGTGAGAACTGAGGCATTTAGTCTTTCAAAGTAGCCTAATAGTTGAGAAAGTCAACTGAGAGTTGACTTATTGGTGAATGACCTTGGAATGCGGATTTTATGGCTCGGATAGCTTCGTTAGGTGATTCGGAACTTAGGAGTGTGATCGGAATGAAGTTTTGATGTCCGGTGTAGAATTAGGCTTGAATTGGCGAAGTTAGTTTTTGGCGATTTTTGGTCGGCAATGAAAAATAGTCTATCGGGGTCGGAATGGGATTCCGGAAGTTGGTGCAGGTCTGTAATGTCATTTCGGGTATGTGGCAAATTTTCAGGTCAATCGGAGGTGTTTTGGTTAGTTTCGGCGTAGTTGGCGAAAGTTGGAAGTTTCAAAGTTCATAGGCTTCAATTTGATGTAATTTTGGTGTTTTCATGTTATTTTTGGTGTTTCGAAGACTCGACTAAGTTTGAATGATGTTATGGGGTGTGTTGGTAGGATTGGTTGAGGTCCCAGGGGTCTCGGGTGTATTTCGGATGCTCAAACGGGCACTTTTTGGCCTTAAGAAGACTGCTATTTTTTTGGTGTTTTAGCAGCAGTGAATCCTTCTATGCGATCGCGTGGACTCACCTGCGATCACGTAGAGTAAAAGAGTGGGGCAAGCATTTTGTTCTATGCGATCGCGTGGTTAGGATTGCGATCGCGTAGGTTGGTCAGGTAAGGCAGTGCGATCGCGTGGGTGTTGGTGTGATCGTGTAGAGGATTCTGAGGTGCGTGAGTGGGGTGGAAAGTTGTTCTATGCGATTGCGTGTATTAGTTTGAGATCGCATTTAGTTGGATGGTATGTGCATCGTGATCGCGTGTCTAATGTCACGATTGCACTGAGGAAATTAAATGGCTGGGCGGAAAGTTTTAAAGGACATTTGTGTGAGAATAGTTCATTTTCCTCCACTATTGAACTAGTTGGGAGCTCTTTTGAGAGGGTTTGAAGAGGAAATTGAAGGGGGTCACTTGGACGTAAGGTTTTAAACTTCATAATTCGTTTATATGTCGTTTTCTAAGTAATTAACCATAAAATTGTTGGAATTACACTCAAATTTGGGGAAGAAGGGTGCATGGAAATTGGAATTTTCTTTTGAGGATTTGAGTGGGCAATTGTTGTCCGATTTTAGTGTTCTTGGTATGTATTGAATCGTGGGAGGACGAGGATTCTAGTGATGTAAATTTTATCGAATTCCGATACGTGGGCTCGGGTTTGGCCAAATTTCGAGATTCTTGTATAATTTGATAGTTTTCGATTGGGTTGTGTTCCTTTAGTATATATTGATGATGTTAAACTGATTTTCGCTAGATTCGGAGCAATCGGGAGACAATTTGAGGGGAAAGATCATAGAGGACTAGTGTTGTGTCCTGGTAGAGGTAAGTAATGGTTATAAATCTTGTCCTGAGGGTATGAAACCCCGGACTGCATATTTCTCACGGATTTTAGAATGGCGCACATGTCGGATGACGAGTATGTGGCACGCACTAATTTTTCTGGATTGGACTAGGTCCACTCCGCGGCAACTAATGAGTTGCATATTTTACTCAGAACCTTATGTTAAATTATGTTCTAAAGATTGTTGAAATATTTGGGCTATAAGTCGTGTTTGGGGCGTCGTGCCGATCTGTTTAGACCCCTTGAGGGCTTTTTTTACTGCTGTTTTCCCCACTATTTATTGATGATTTCACTCAGCCACATTGTGCTTAATGTTTTCGAAACTCAGCCTGATTTACACTACTTTGAGATTTAAAAATGATGCTTTGGGTCGAGTACCCTGTTTTTACTGATTCGCTCGAAGGGCTTTTGAGAGGTTCTGCTGAGTGAGGCCGAGGGCCTGATTTTGAGGATATGATACGCCACGAGGTGGCTTGATATTAGCACTTGGGATGAAGGAGCCCCTCCGGAGTCTGCACACAACCCTAGTGAGCGCACCGAGTACCGAGTGTCGAGTGCCGAGTGACGAGTGATTGGGAGGCATGAGTGACTGTGAGGTGCTGAGTGACAGATTATGAGTGACTGTGAGGCATGCCCGAGGGGCCGATTATGATACATGTTTTTCCCAAGGGGCTACCTATGTTTTTTACTACTTTCACTCTGGACTTATGAAATATGTTTTGCCCGAGGGGCCTCTATATGATTCATTTCATTTTCATACTAAATCTTTCGGTTTGAAGTTGTTAAAAATATGCATTCTTCAAAGGACTTTTCTGAAGTGGGTTTTAAGGCATGATGACTTCATATATCTATGTTTTTACTGTTGGAAAGTAAGGCTGTGCATATTGTGAATTAATGACATTGATTTTTATGTGTTTCCTTGCCGCTTAAGCTTGATTCATTTTCATTACTACTGAGTTGGCGTACTCACATTACTCTCTGCACCCCTGTGTGCAGACTCGGGTGCAGATACCTTGCATTAGCTTTCTTTTCCGTGCGGAGCCAGAGTGGGAGATATAGAGGTAGTTCTTTAGCATCCGCACCATCTCTGTTTTCCCTTCTTGTTGTAGCTAGCTATTCATTCAGAGGTTTTGTCTTATAATAGTATACCTTTGTCTTATTTTTCTTAGATGTTCATGACATGTTGGCTCCAGATTTTGGTGTTGGTGGCACTGTTTATTGGCCTAATGTATTTAGTAAACTCTGTATATTTTATGAAATGCTTGAAATTGGATTGGGATTTTGAAAGAAATTGTAAACATGTGGTTATTGGCTAGCCTAGTTCCACGATAGGCTCCATCACGGTCGGTTTAGGTTTTGGGGTCGTGACAGCAACCCGCTCCCACTAGACAACCACATCTCATTATTTATAATAAGAGTTTCACAAATTAGATCAAACTCTCTCACGGTATTTATGCCTCAACAATGGTAAACAGAAAGTTGTACTATTCAGAAGCTTCACCAATTATCATTACACAGCGAAACCAACCGGAATGTATCATAAAACACCGACAACCAGCTCAACCATTAATGTACCACAATGAAGCTAAGGAACAATTAATACTTCCAAATAAGTGAATCAATGTCTAACAAATAAGTAGACAAAACAAGTAGTCATTGAGGCATCAATGATCGTGAAACAATTAAGACAGGAATATAATAAATTGGAAACGGGGAAGGGATCATGCTAAACAGATAATTTGGTGGTGCATAGATACTCGTCACCGCACCTATACACCACACACATGCAATTTCATATAGCATTTAAGTTGGGTATTCCTTATCCCTCAAGTCAAGGTTAAACGAAACACTTACCTTGATTTCGCAGGCCACTCACTGCTCAAGTACAACTTTTCCTTTAGAATTCACCT
>ML343462.1:8213-20492 GCA_005239505.1 Nicotiana paniculata
CCCCGCTTAATAAGAACGGTCCCAAAGTGAAGGGGTACGTGTAAACGTATGTGAAACCCTTCTTGGACCAGGTTACCCGCTTCACTAGGTCATGAGAAATGATTCTCAAATCTTGACAACCACAGATTTCCTTCTCAGCAGGGATGCTAGAAGGATGGATGAAAGAAGGATATACACCAACAACCCATGTGCGGGGGTTAGCAGAAGGGTACTTCTCTTCGAAGTCCTTAATTGTAGTAAGACTTCTCGGGATAATGGTGTTCACCGTAGGAGGAGTATCATCACCAGTGTTTTCTTTGTTCTTTGAAGAACTAGAATTTATGGACGAGGAGGCCATAGTTATCAGAAAGAAGTAAGGGTTTCTCTGTGAAGAGAAATATTAAAGGAAGTTGAAAACAAGTATGAGTTAAGTAAAGAGAGTTTGAGAGAGTTTAGAAAATTATGAAGTGTAAAAGAAGAAGGTTCAAGAATATACGTAAAGGAATAGGCGGCTAAAATCATGGCCATGATTACCTCAAGAACCGGCAAAAGTGTTGCTGAATTGTGGGATGACGCATGTTTGGGTCATTAAATGCGGAGAGACGTGCGTCTAATAAAGCGTCAGAAACTTTTCTGAGGGAGTCTGGGAATTTCCCGCCAAGAAAGGTATTGTTATCTTCACTAACTTCACGGTGACGCAAGGATTGGCCACCGAAAAGTAGGGAGACTATATGTATAGGGTATTCATATTAAATGCTCGCATAATAAAGAGACAAAAAGAGCCGAAGACAGATAGAAAGCGAGACAAATGGAAAACAAGTCTGAGGGCAGCAATCTCATTTGTTCCCGAAGGGAATGTTGCTCATAAACACAAAATAAATGCCTACTTACTGGTAACATTTAATGAAGAATATTCTATACCATTAAGTATGTAGCCCGTTACAAAGAATATGTCATTCATAGCCTGCGGTTATACATTCTTCAATGGCCCCTATTATTTTCATTTAATAGGGGCTTGATCCTAGGACCTTGTTCCCTAGGAGCAACTATAAATAATGAGTTCAAAAACCATTGTAGGAGGATGAATTTTCTAATAAGCTTATGCAATATACTATTCAAAGCTCAATAATATTTTATCTACTTGCTTATTAATATCTTTACTACTACCTTCGAAAGCTCTACTCACGGAACCAGGATTTCTATTGTCTTATCTCGATTTTAACGCTAAGTCTTACATTCTTGTTTAATTTATTTATCCTTTTGGAATAAAATCAATTCACTTGTCTATAAATCACGTATAAATTCAATTGTACTGTTTTACGTGTAAACAAGGACGAAAGGGAAGGAGTAAGGGAAGAGACCTAGCTCCGGCGATTACAGAAGACCTGCGGCTACTCCAATCTTGCTACTTTCATGGCCACTCCGGCCATTGGCCAGCCTCCTACGAAGGTTGGTCAGTCATCTCTCGACACCACACGTCCTCTCCCAACATCCATAAACCCTACTACAATCCCAAACTACGCAAATCTCCTAAAACCTCAAGTATTAAATGCTCCCATGTTGTTACCCACGTAAACCTAAAACCTGTAGAATATTTACAAGGTGAGCCTATCATTTCATGGAAGAAGATTGAAGTAAAACAGTCTATTGCTCAACAGGGATTACAATTAGCAGTACTGGGAAAGTTCTCATATGGAAAGACTATGATTCAAGAGTTGAGTAAGGTAATTCTCATCCAATGTGAGTTGAAAGGGACATGCTCTATCCGATTGATTGAAGACACACACATCCTTATTAAACTATCCTTGATGGAAGATGATATTCATCTGCTAAAAGCATGCGTTTTACTTGACGGCACAAGGGGACTTATGATAGATGTGATGCATCAAATGGAACCCATGTGGAAGCCAGAACAAGATACACCTATAGCGATTGTGTGGATCTCGTTATTAGAATTGCCTCCTAATTTCTTTGAAGGGAGTTTGTGTTCTCTCTAGATAGTGCAGTTAGTAGGCCTCTACATGTAGATTTGTCCACTCAAAATGGCACACGACCTAATTGTTCCAAGGTGAAATTAGAAGCTAATCTACTGGCTACATTGCCCCCAACGAATAAAGATTATTGAAGAAGAGGATGAAATTGGTCCTGAGGAATCAAAATGGGTAATAATTAAATATGATTACATGCCCAAATATTGTAGAACATGTAACAAGAAGGGGCATAATGAGAAAGAATGTTGGATTATATATCCAGATTTACACAAAAAGTTTGATGAAGAAGGTGGAAAAAAAAGTAAGGAAGGGGCTGATGTTAAGCAAGGAGAGTCTATTGGGACAGCTTCATCTTCGTCTAAAGTTTTAACAAGTGGTAAAGTACTGGGAAAACATGTACCAAATACTACCAAAAATGAGTGGAAGAAAAGAAGGAAGAAACAAATATCAAAGAGACAGTAGAGGATATAATATTGACAATGCAGGGAATGTTATTGTCGAGACAAAACATGAGAACAAGGAGCCAAAAGGAAAGGAGAAGTCAGACAACAATGGTGCTATTGAGAAACAGTTGTCAAAAGTATTGCAAACTAGTAATAAGTTTGAATTACCGAAGGAAGGCGAGATTGATGTACACAAAAAAATAAAGAAAGAAGTTGTAGAGAAGGTATTACACAATGAGGAGACTGAGGGAAGGGAGGTAGCAGACGCAACTGGGAAAGCTACTGGGATATCGCTCCTAAGAAGACTGGGATTCAAGAAGTTCCTAATTCTAGCAAGGAAGGGATTGATGAGGCAAATAAAAAGGAGTCAACAATTGAATGGTTTCATAGGAGATTTGGACTAGCACGGAGGAGTCGAGGGACTAATCATTCCTCACAGGACATCCCATCGCAAACACATGATGATTTCATGGACAATGGTATAAATAATGAAGTACATTCTGATAGAGCATTATGGACTGATGAAGTAGAGATGTTGGAGAATATTACAAACACAAAAAATAGTCCCAAGAGAAAAGAGGAAAGAGGCAACAAGGATGGGGAAAAAGGCGGATTATATGAGCCCTAATGCTACAATAAACCCTAAGGGTTCACAAACTAGGGCAGCAACTGTAGAAGGGGCTACTAAATGATCAGTTACTTTATCACTTGGGGAAGGTACAAGATCATATGAATAGTCTATTTCTATGAGTGGATCAATAGGGGAGGATTCAACAACTACACTGGCCAATGGAACATTAACTAATGAGTTGCATGCTACAATGAACCCTAATTTGGGTGATGATTACAATCTTCAGTTCAAGGTGATACAAGAGGCAATGAGAACTAGGGAATTGGGAGATGGGGGGGGGGTCTAAGGAAGCTACAGGAAAAGCTCAAGATCAAACTGAACTTGCTATTAAGGAAAGTACATTTGAAACTAGCAGAGCAATAATGCCATTCAACTTACTACTCTTATAGTTGATGATCCTAGAATATTAGCTGGGAAAACTTTCAGTGTTACCAGCGAAATATTAGCTAAGGCCCTTCTAATTAACAAAAAGGTTCAAAGGGAGCTGGGGGTAGCTAAAAACCATGAACCAAATCCTTTGGCTATTCAGGTGGTAGGTGATGACATGGATGAACAAGAAGACTTAGATGAGGATATTGAGGAAGAATCAACGGCTTCCCATATTTAGCAGGTAGCTAAGGATGGAGACATCTTACCAAGGAGTCTTGACACTAAGAAATCAACTGGAAAACATGCAAGGAAACAAAAGGAAAAGTCAGTATCTGTAAGGGTACAACCAAATAGAAGTGGAATCTCTATAACCAAATAATCCTATGGATAATGCTCTAATTTGGAATGTGAGATCAATTAATACACAAAAATCTTTCACTAGGTTACTTAACCTTCACATAAAGTACAACTTTTATTTGATTGGGTTGATGGAGCCTTGGCAAGATATTAACAAGCTGGAAGAGTATAGAAGAAAGCTAGGGATTCATGCTGCCTATGCAAATATAAATGGCAAGATATTGGAGTTTATTGATGAAGATATTGATGTGGAGATACTTGTGGATATTGAACAACAAATGACTTTAAATGTTCATAGAAATCTTGGAAAGGAATTAATAGTGACACTTGTATATGCCAAATGTGATGTTGTAGAGACAATTGAACTATGGGATTCTACGTACTACCTTGCCTCTGACATCGAGTCACCTTGACTAGTTGGTGGTGATTTCAATGTTATATTGTCTGAAGAGGAGAAATATGGTGGCCTTCCAGTTTATCTGAGGGAAGTAACTGATTTTGCACATTGTATAGACACTTGTGCATTATATGATCTTGGATTCAAAGGGAGTCTATACACTTGGTGGAATGGGAGGTCGGATGTGGACTGCATATTCAAAAGACTTGACGGGTACTTGGCTATCAAAAGTTTCAAGATATGTTTCCAGCTTTGGAGGTTGAACACTTGATCAAGTATGGTTCTGACCATGCTCCACTAGTATTATCTTGTAATGCTGACACTATCCAAGTTAAGAAGCCATTCAAGTTCCTTAAATTTTGGACAAAACATGATTCTTTCCTGAGAGTTGTCAAGGAGCATTGGCACACTGATAGTATGGGCAATCCTTTCATGGTGTTTCAAAACAAAATGAAGAATGTAAAGAAGGTATTGGCAGCTTGGAGCCAAGAGACATTTTAGGACATATTTGAAAGAATTTCAACTCTGGAAGATGTTTTAAAGGTGCATGATCCAATCACAGTTTCCTCTATGCGTAACTGAAATTGATTTATTGTTGATGAAGAAGGTGCTAGAGGAGATTTGGAGGCCACTGTCATGACCCAAAATCCACTATAGGCTGTGATGGAGCCCAATGTTGTTGTTAGGGAAGCCAACGATGAACCATCTAAATAATTATCCATTTTAATTTTTAAAATAGGAGTCTCATTAAATAAATAGAATAAAATCTAGTACTCATAGAAGCCTATGTTTTTATTCACCAAATTATGAATATAAACAAATAATAAAGGAAAATATAATAATAACGTGAACTACAATAATGAACATCCACTAGGAACCCCCAAAATCCGGTGTCACAAGTGCAAGAGCATCTACTAGAAGTACAATAACAATACAACATCTGTCTGGAATACAAAATATACTAGATAAAGTAAATAGTTATGATGGAGACTCTGTGTGCTATGAATCGTTGCATGGAATGCAGCTCACCATAAAGTCTCCTTAGTAGTTGCGCCTATGTGCCATGCTGACCATCAAATGAACATGTCAAATCCTGCATATTTAGTGCACAAGTGTAGCATGAGTGCGTAAATAAATGCATACCCAGTAAGTATCTAGAGTAACCCCGAAGAGTTAGTGACGAGAAGTCGACATTGATACTTACTAATGATTCAGTTAAATCAAATATAATATAGTATACAATTATGAAACATGGTAAGTAAATAATGAGTACAGATATAGGTAAATAATACAGTCTACAGCTGAACGATGAACACAAGTCCTCAATTATCGGATACTTCCTCAAATGGAATATGTAATGGTCAATACCAAATCAACGATCACATCTAAAGTCAGGAAATTCATGAGTACGCAGACTCCTTATCAAGTATTTCGCACGATTCTGCTGAGGCACGCGACCCGATCCCATAAGAGTGTATATAGAAAAGCCGAGGTGGATGGCCTGATCCAATAAGAATATGATGCATGATACTACTGAGGCGAAAGTCCCGATCCGATAAGAGTGTGTTACAATATCCTGCCGAGGCGAACGACTCGATCCCATAAGAGTGTGATACATAATCCTACCGAGGCGAACAACATAATCCCGTAAGAGTATGATACTTGATACTGCCGAGGCGAACGGCTCGATCCCATAAGAGTGTGGTACAATATCCCACCGAGGAAAACGGCCTGATCCCGTAAGAGTCTAGTACAATATTCTGGCGAGGTGAATGGGCTGATCCCATAATAGTGTGATACATAATCCTGCCGAGGTGAACAACCCGGTCCCATAAGAGTAAGAAGCTTTAACAGTTCCTTGGCCCGACTCACGAATATACTTGTGAAATGTGAAATGTAAGAAAGCTTTTCGATGAAAACGCACAACGCGAGAGAAATTCGTGAGGGAAGCATAATTTTCTGCTGCTAATCTAGCAGCTTGTTGAATATCTAAAACAACGATTTCATTACTCTACGCGAGTCTAGTCTCAGGTCATAATGCGAATTATAGTAATTAAACATGCAAGGATAACTCAAATAATATAATTAAAGCATGGCGTGAATCTATGTCTACCCGACCATAATCAGGAATTATAACATACGCACGGACACTAGTCACCTCATACATGTGTAGCTCCCCCAGCATGTAGCATATAATAATAATCACACCTGAAGTTCCATAACTGGCTCCAACGCCTCTCTAGCATCTCAAACCAATGTCCATCGATCCAAAACTAGTCAAACAATCATGAATACCAATAAAAATATACTCCAACATCATAATTAATTAATTTACAATAATTATCAACTCCTCTCGAAAAGTCAATAAGGTCAACCCTCGGAACTTCGTGCCCTGATTCCAAAAATAATTTAAGATAAACATTATCCATAACATCACAAACTCAAATATATAGTGTATTCCCAATTCCATATCTAATTGCGTGGTCAAAATCCAAAACTATACCAAATTCTAGGTTTCTTTCAAAATCTCACAATTTTTACTAATTTCCATGTTTAAATCCTTGTAGAATCCATGTAGTTAATTACAAGATAGGGGAATTACTTACCTTGACATAGATGATGAAAATATTTCACCCCGAGAGCTCCAAGAATCGCCCAACCAAAGGAAAAATGGGAGAGAAATGGGCTAAGTCCCGTATTAAATCAAATCTGTCCAGGCCTACTCTTCTTCGCGATCGTGGAAAAACCATCACGATCCCGAAGGCCAAAATCACTGCCTCCAAAATTTCCTCTACATGTTCATGACCTCCATGTCGCGTTCGCGAAGCCTTGTGACCCCTCCACATCGCGTTCGTGGGACACGAGCCGCGTTCCCGAAGGTTTAACGCTTGTCAGGCCCCAGCTCCCCTTCCTTCTTCGTGTTCGCGACCTCCAAGTCACGTTTGCATAGGCTACCCCAGCCTCTTCCCCGTATTCGCGACACCTGTGTCACATTCGCGATGAGAAAATCCCAGCATCCCATAAATCCTTCTTCGCGAACGCATGAGATTCTTCGCGTTCGCGAAGAACAAAACTAGACACCAGCAGTTGCAAAGCATGGATCAATGGTCTGAATCACACCCGAGGCCCCCGGGACCAAATCCAATCACACCAACTAGTACCAAAACGTAATACGAACCTGCTCGAGGTCTCAAATCACACCAATCAACATCAAAACTATGAATTGACGATCAAAACCTTTCTTTAAACTTTCAAACTTCGTCAGACGTGTCCGAACCAAACTTTCCTGAATGACGCTAAACTTTACGCAAAAGTTGTAAACCACCATAAAAATCGATTCCAAGGCTCAGAATCCCAAACGGACATCGATAACACCAAAGTCCACTTCAAGTCAAACTTAGGAATTTCTAAAACTTTTAAAAAGCCAACTTTCCAAAATAAGCATTGAAATTCTCCCAAACCACCCAATACACAATCCGAACATATGCCCAAGTCCAACATCATCTTACGAACTTATTGGAACCTTCAAATCACAATTCCGAGGTCGTTTACTCAAAAGTTAAACCCTAGTCAGCTCTTCCAACTTAAAGCTTCTGAATTGAGAATTTTCCTTTTGAATCAACTTCGAACTTCCCGAAATTCAATTCCGACTATGCGCACAAGTCATAACACATGAAGTGAATCTAAGCAAGGCCTCAAACCGCCGAGTGATGTGCTAGAGCTCAAAACAACCGGTCGGATCGTTACAGCCACCTTGGAGCATAGTCAGCAGGTGGAAGAGATTAGTGCCTTAATAACTAGGGGTGTGTTCCAGATTTAACATGTACTACGTGAAGGTAATAAGCTAGCTGATCATTTAGCTAACTTAACGTTGGAGCAACAGGATAAGTTATAGGTCCACTCATTCGAGGAGATGGATACAAAAGGAAGGAAGATTTTAAACAGTGACAAGCTACAGATACCCTATATTAGGGTTAGAACAACCAAGCCAAACACTAAGTGATGAAGTACTGGAAGAATATGGGAATGATGGGGAGGATTTCTGTTCGAACTAGAAGTATTGACAAAAGGTAACTAACTAGAGGAGGAGATTACATGATACCTTCTACTCGAATCCATAAGGAGGAGAGTAAGAAGATATTTTATACTAACCTAGTTTTATTTTTTGCATGTACAATGTTTGGAACTGTAGTTTATGTTGTGGTCAAATCTTTCTGGATGGTATTAGCATCTTCAATGCTCATTCCCAGAAGGTGCAACCACTACATAGACCAGCTCATTATGTACTACTAAGGCTGAATAAGGCTGAATGTATTATTCAGCTTTGGTAATAGGATTGATGACATGCATTAGTTTTCTTCATTTTGTAAGTCTTCCAGACAATTTTTTGTATTTTGCTCTTATTATTAATAAAAACCATCACTAAGAACAAAGCTTAGACAATAGTTGACCAATTTTTCTCTCTTAAAATACGCTCTCTACTCTCTCTAAGATAACGGTAACTAACGGCTACCTCTCAGTAAGTAGTCACACGCGCCTCCACCATGGATACACCGGACGGAGCCCCTCCGACGCATCTGGATGGCCATAACGTCCCTCATCAATCTACAAAACAATCAATGGAAGCAGTAACCAAAAGGCCTCCTATGCAGAGACAATTTCAGCAGCAAAGCAAACTCTAGAATCCTCAAAACAGCAAGCACGAGAATCAGTAATAGCGATGCGTACGACACACAATGGGATGTCGGCGGTGTTATTCAAGGCGGCGGACTACTATGGAATCATGGCTGAAGAATGTAGACTCAAAATTGTGGGTATATTTCTCAAACCTAGGCCCCAAATTGACCGAATTAGGTCAAAATTCAAAGAAATAATTACCATCAAAGGTAATGTGAAAATTGGGGTTTATGATAATTTTAATGTGTTTCTGGATTTCACAAATGAGGACGATTTTAATTTGGTCTGGTATAATAGAGTTATTGAGATAGAGGATCAAAAAATGTGGCTTCAGAGGTGGTCGCTAGATTTTAAGCCGGAGGAAGGCCTGCCGGTGGCACCGGTATGGGTGTTGCTGCCTGGTCTCCCTTACCATATGCATACATGGCACTACGTCAAGCAAGTAGTTAGTGTCGTCGGAACCCCATTGGAAATGGATCTAGCAACGCGAGGTAAAACTAGACCTAGCATGGCGAAGGTTCGAATTGAGATCGATTCACTTAAACAACAACCAGATGCTGTTTACGTTGGGCAAGTCTTCAACAATGCCCCTAAAAAAATGTTCATCCAAAAGCTTGAATATGAAGGGGTACCTAAGTATTGTAAACATTGTCGAAAGTTAGGACACAACATGATGAATTGTGGAGTGTTAGAAAGAAAAAGAGAGTTGGAAAGGAAAGAATAACAAGGAAAACAGAACAAGGACAATCATGATGAAGCTGAAATAACTGAAAATAAGGAAGCAAATGATGAAAAGGAAGCAGGGGAAACAAGCAGTTCTAATGAATTGTAGAAAAATCTGGTGAGACAAAGGCAGGGCAGTAGGAAAAACAAAATGAACGCTGACATTGATGATATTAACAATAAAGAGCAGCAGGGTCGTGTTTATCAGCAACAAAAGGATATTAACAACAAGGAGCAGCAGGTTTATGTTTGTCAGCAACAAAAGGAACCGTATGAATCACAGATTTATCAGCAACAACAGGAACCAAATGACTCACAGATCATGGATGAAGCTGTCCCAATACAACATAGCATAAAAAACAGAACTACCAGAAAGAAAAAAGCTAGAAAACACGGCAGAGTTCCGAAAAATAAATCCAAAGTTTTCTTCAAACATGTAAAAGGTTCCAACAATCAAAAGAACAAACTTGACAATATTCAGAAGGCTGAAGACGTACAGAATTACAACAATCAAATAAACTTAGCTGGGGATGTTGATAAGGAAGATGACAGAAAAGAAGGCAATGCTTATGCGACTGAACAAAATGCCCCTACTGGTGGTACAGAAACTGTTTTGAAAATTAGCAGCATCGGGGACAAAACAAATACAGAATTGGAATGGAAAAAATATGTGAATGAGTCAGTTAGTATCCCCTCTGAAATTAAAAAGTTACCTAGAATATGTTTAGAACTTGTTTTAAACCCGTAACAACAATAAGGCAGCAGTGAAACAGTTTCAACAAATATGGAAAATATACAACAATTTGAGGTCACCTCCCCTAATACTTATGATACCAGAAAATCAACTCCAGAAAGTGCAGGACCAGGATAATGAAGAAGGATTTTCTCCTGTGACTAAACGCAAGAATCAGAACAAAAAGAAAGACAGGAAGAAAAAAGAGAATGAGAAAGCACCTACTCAGGGAGGTGGATCAAACTAATTCCATCTTTTTCCATGATAAGTCCTATTTTTTGGAATATTAGAAGAGTTAACACAAAAAAGTCCATGCCTACATTAAAAAAGCTTATCAATATCAACAAAGTGGATTTCATAGCCCTTATGGAACCATTTGCCAATATGAACAAATTGGATAAGTATATGAGGTTTCTGAAGCTGAAACACTACATATCCAATACAAATGGACAAATCTGGCCCATGTGGTCCGAAAACTTTCAATAAAATGTGGTTATGGTGGATGATCAACAAATGACTATCAAAATGCATAATGGGGTGGATGCTAAGAATATGTACATTACGACAGTTTATGCAAAATGTAAAGCTAGTGACATAAAAGCACTATGATCCAGCTTGGAAGACACGCACATGATGATTGATGGCCCTTGGTGCATAGGAGGATACTTCAATGTTATTCTTGATCCGGATGAAAAACAGGGTGGTCGACCTCACAGAATGTCCAAAAGCTTAGACTTCAACACTTGCATGAATAATTGTGAAGTTAAGGATTTGGGCTATGTTGGGCCTAAGTTCACTTGGTGCAATAATTGGGAGGCTAGAAAAAGAATTTGGAAGAGGCTGGATAGAATCTTCGTTAATGACTCATGGTGTCAACTTATTAAAAATAATGTGGTCAAGCATCTTCCAAGAATTGGTTCGGATCATAGGCCCTTACTCCTTAATTGTTATAACAAAAACAACAATGGTAAAAGTACTTCAAATTCCTTGACTTCTGGGTGGAACAACCTTCTTTCATGAATCTGGTAGAAGAAGTGTGGTCCTCCAATATTAGGGGAAATGCCTTGTGGAAACTTCAACAGAAACTTAAAAAACTCAGCAAAAGGCTTACTCAGTGGTCAAAAGAAGAGATTGGAAATGTCCATGAGCATGTGCAATTCTGGGAATCCAAAATGAATGACCTTGAAGAGCTCAATTTGCAAAACAACTCTGATCTATCCAGGGAAGAGCTAAACAAAGGGTAAGCGGAATACATCAAATGGATGACCATGCAAGATTCTATCCTTAAGCAGAAAGCAAACATTAAGTGGTTCGAAGAAGGTGATTCTAACACTAAATATTTTCATAGTCTGATCAGGGAAAGAAGAAGAAGGTTACAGCTTCATAAGATAAAAGATCACAGGGACAAATGGGTGGAAGGAGATGATAACTTTGCAAAGGCTTCTATCAGACACTTCCACAAGAGTTTCAACATTACGCACCTGTTTAAGGATATTGACATTCTTGATTGCATTCCTAGGATTATCACTGATGATGATAACACTTTACTGACTGATGTGCCTAATATGGAGGAAATCAAAGATGTTGTTTTTGATATGGGTGCTAATAGTGCAGTTGGTCGATGGCTTTAAAGACACCTTTTTTCAAAAATGCTGGGATATAATCAAAGACGATATCACTAACTTTGTTCAAGAAATCTTTAATGGAAAGAGACTGATCAAGTTCTTCTTATACACATGCTTGGTGCTACTACCTAAAGTAGAGTCGCCCAACAGGTTCTCTGAACTGAGACCCATCAGTCTAAGAAACTTCACTGCCAAAATTATTTTCAAAATCCTTTCTAGAAGGCTAAATCATATGCTCCATAAAATCATTTCAGAAAATCAAAGTGGATTTGTCAAAGGGAGATCCATCACTGAAAACATATTGCTTGCACAAGAGATCACTCAGAACATCAAGAGCAAAAACTGCGGGGGAGG